>SKCR01017480.1:0-44028 GCA_019454045.1 Zanthoxylum bungeanum | reverse complement strand
GTACAGTCAAACTGTTACAAAAAATAACAATGTATTAGTCCAACTAATTTTTCAAGTCTCTAACCCTCTGTTGAGAACTCGGGAAATCCTATTTCCTAGTGGGCTAGGATCCCGTTAAATAACACACAATCTTGACTTTGGCCAACAAATTGTATGCTATTTAACTAGGTAGATCTCAAAGATCAATTGGATCCAATCCAATTCCTAGATCCGGTTAGGTGGACATCCAAGTCCAAAACATATGTATATAACTTATGCCAATGTATCTAATACATTTTCCTAACCATATCCTCCGAATCATCTAGGCCTTGGCTTTGGCACAACAAACCTAATGATTCCGGTTAAGCGGGACCCATTGACAAGGAAAGTTTCGTAATCAATGTCGTTGGACAAGAAGTGATCTTGACTTTGGCCAACAAATCACAACTTGGACAAGACACCGATGTGGAACAAAACTCTCATGATTCAAGTACATCCTCAATTGACAAAGGTCTTGACTTTGGCCAACAAACCAATGCCAATTTTGGATCTTGAACAAGAATCATTCAATGGAAGGATAATTGCTTAATATAAATTGAGGGATTTTACGTAATTGGCAACCAATTTATTATCTTTGTTAGGTCTCATCATCATACACCCTTAAGCATGCTTCTAAAACATCATAAAGTGCATAAAGTAAATTAATAGTGATATACGGATGGATATATAAAACAACTTGTTCCTAGAACAAATCACTCCCTTTCCACTCCCTGCTAGCAATATTCTACTTCTACCCAATTACATAATACAATAAGAGAACCTCATTTACATTGAGGGGAATTAGGTGAGAAGAGAATACAAAGAGATAAAAGAGATAAGGCTGGACACGCAGGTCCAATTTATAAATTCTAAATTTACAATAATTTCTAAAATTACCCTTCCCTCCCTTCTAATATCCATCCGCTATACACTATTCATTCATCACATACATGTATATTCATTCAAGACATGCTATACAACCAATCTAATCCAATTAATTAGTCTTTGTTTAAGTGATCATCCAATGTTCAAACAATGGTTTGATTTTGCGCGAGTCCAACTCGTTTGAGAATAAGTACATAAGGTACGAATTCACGAATTATATCGAACTACCCGTAAATCCAATTTAAGTCGTATTCAATACTAATTCAATTTATTTAATTCCAAATTAAATGTTTACACTTTTAATGTGCTTTTAAAGATTAGATTCTAAATCTTATCAAATTGGGTCTCCAAGCCCAACTAACATCCAATGTGTGTTTAATTAAAGTCCGATGGGCTTTCAATTGATTTATCAAGGCTTGGGCTTTGGTCAATGTGGGTCAAACCCAATTACCAAGCCCAAATAAGGAATCACCCTTAAGTGCCATAAAATCAATTTCAAGCCCATAAGGCCCAATTAAACATAAAAGTCCATTAATTAAATTTTAATATTCCAAATTTTAAAAATCAATTGATTAAAGTGTAATTGCATGATTAATTCATTAAACCAAATATTTCAAAAACACCAATTTAATTTATTAATCATCATTTTCAAACACTTGTCTAACATTTATTTGAACAAAAAATCAAGTCCTTTAACATGTCATGTTGTATTCGGCCAAGAGGGATTTTTGCGGTTTGATTTGTTTTTCAATCCAATTGAATCACTAATCTACATCCCGTATTGATTTTAAGTCATCTAATGAACTTGAAAGCAAAAAATCCAATAAGTGAAAGGATCTCCATTTTCGGTCAATCAATAATTTTGGTTAAAAATTCATCCAATGCATTTTTTCTCAAAATTGATCATGTAACACATCATATTACATACATATAAGCATACTCAAATCATCTAATGAACTTGTGCATGCAAAATACCAAACCAGTAAAATGACCTACCCATTCGGCCAAGGCACCAATTTTTGGGAAAAAATTATCCAATGCATTTTTCTCAAAATTGATCATGTATAATATAATATTACATACATATAAGCATACTCAAATCATCTAATGAACTTGTGCATGCAAAATACCAAACCAATGGAAGAACCTCCACATTCGGCCAAGACAACCACTTTGGGGAAAAATCATCCAATGCATTTTTCTTAAAATTGATCATGTAATATATCATTAACATACATATAAGCATACTTTAGCATCCAATTTCACAAGAACATGCTTCAATCAATTTTCCCCAATTAACCCTAATGTATTTCATGCTTAAACATGGCTCTCTGATACCATTGTTGGTTTCTATAATTAGTCCCAAAGAAAGATAAGCCATAGAAATACAAAACATACATGCAAAGCTAGAAACATGGCGGAATCATACTTACTAAGCTTTGTGACGAAAATGGTGAAGACAATCCTTGAGTCTTCAAGGTGGAAGTTTCGGCCAAGCAAGAAGATGGAGAGAAGCTTCAAGTCTTCAAGTGTTCCAAGCTCCAAGGTTGTTTCCCTATCACCTCTTTTGATCCTTCAATGTGCTAGCAAGAATGGAGAGATGAAAACAATTTTCTGCCCTTGTTGGAAGAAGCTCACGGCGTGCGTGAAGAAGAAGGAGAGGAGAGTGAGAGGCTTTTCAATTTTGGTTCTCTTCATTTGTTCCCAAAAAACGTGAGTTGCCAAAATGAAAAGCAATGATAAGATATCAAATACCACAAAATGAATTTTTAATTAAAAACCCTTCAAAAACCGTGAAAGGTTTTCCCTCCAAAGAAAATTCATCATATGCCATCATTATCTCACATTGAGAATAGAGACAATGTATCATCCCATAAAGGTGACTAGATACATCCATCATCTATTCGTGTCAAGTAATGAGATATCGCGATGTGATTTACGGATTCAACCCGTTTCAAAATACGAATGTGTCCGCAAACACTTTCGGGCCCAAATTCGCTAATTCCGAATTAACGAATTTCCGTCGCGATGAGAATTAAATAATTACGCCTAGCGGAATTATTATTCAGATCGCTAACGAATTAATTCCAAATTAATTCGTTTGCCCGAATTAAAATCCGATTTTAATTCCGCGTCGAAATCTAATTTCGTTTAATAATATATCGAATATATTATTTTATCGATTAATTCCAAATTAATCGATCTCTCTCTCTCTCTTAATAAGGCATTTTATCCAAGATAAATTTTCTCCGTAATTAATCCAAGATTAATAAAGTTCGAATCAAACATCATAGGTGAATCTTCAGGAAGCGACCCAAGAGATCTCCGGATATGTTGGCAGTAAATACGGTCGTTGGATAATACAAACACGTACGTACCTCATACTACGTTTTAACCGATTTACAAGACAAGGTTGGCTTCTAGCAAAGCGCCATGCCTACCCAATTCTCCAGAAATATTCTTACTGGAATATTAGATCTTTACCAAGCGTAGTATACCGTAGTATCGCGTACATCGATCCAGTATCAGACGATCACATGTTAGGCCTGGGGCTGGAAATGTGTCTGCCCCGTACGAAATATATATCGGATATCAAACAACTAGTCTCTTTAAATCGGACAATCCTGACCTGGTCATATTGTCCCGACGGTTGCAACCTTTTATAGAGTACTAGTTCTGTATCCTGCGTGATCATCATCTCCATATGTCTGAAGTGATACTTCCATCTTGACATCACATCCAGTACACTACGATTCTCGATAAACCCCAGAAGAGGCGTACACAGAACCGGTTAAAGCCCAGAACCACCAAAACCAAAGTTTACCGATTGTCGCAAGTACTAGCGATGCAAGTCTCAGGTTAAGACCATATACACCCACCCTGATGCGGCCTCCCATAGACACGCAGACATACTACCAATGGGATTCCGCGGGGTCTGTCCAGAGCGAAGCTGTTTTCCGTACCATCGGCAAAACACAACCTCCTATCGCACTTGCATAAGTATCCAATACTTAAATATATGAGAACTATGCCGTTGTGCCATCACAACTCGCACAAGTGCAATACTAGTCTATTCCGCATTATCGATGTCCGATCGTGATAATACTCCGACTAGGGATATTTAATGATTAAACCTTTTATATTGATACTGTCTCATATCATCTCAATACGGAACTAATCATATGGACTTTTGCCATCAATATATCAAAGTAAATAATTTAGAAAATGGCAAAAGGCAATTTCATGATCACATAGTTAATTTTGTACAATAATACAATATCATTTACAAAACAGTGACGCTATGGGTCATAATGTCTAACACACAAGTCCCATCAAAGTGGGGGCGACTGTAGGCATTGCATTTTCGCATGTGAAACCCGATGATGAGTCTCAGTTGGAGGCACTACCTTTTTAGCTAAGGATATTGCGGAAAACGGAGTTCGGAATGGGAAATTCAGAATAAGTACGTCATCAATTTTATTTCACAAGTTCACTGTCTTCGTTAGTGCTGCGTTCGTTACTTCGTTCGAACATCAGACAGATTACGGACGTTCGTGTAGCGTTCGAATGGGCGTTCAAACGGCGTCGGTATTTCTGGTTTTGCTGCTAGCCTCGCACCCCAGCCCAATTAGCCCCCCAAAGCCCATAAAACACATCCCAATTAATAAAACACATTTAAAACACATGGAAATTAAAACACATGATGCGATCGAGCGCATGGGCTTAGTAAGTCGGATTAAAGGTCCCCTATTTGGAGTGGTTAAAATCCTTTACCACGATGCTTCGCTGTGCCGGTTGGCGTATATCCAGTTGGATGTGAGATAAGTTCAATTGGATACCGTGAGGTCCCACATTGTGGATTTGTTTGGTTATGAATGTATTGCATGTATCAGGTCTGGTTCCGTTCGAACGCGTTCTCGAACGCTATACGAACGCGAACCTTCTGTTTACCGTTCGAACGCGTTTACAAACGCTACGCGAACACGCACGCACTTTCTTAGTTCCATCATGCATCAGGTCTGTTTCCGTTCGAAAGAGTTCTCGAACGCTATACGAACGCGAACCTTCTGTTTACCGTTCGAACGGGTTATCAAACACTACGTGAACGTGCACACATCTTCTTAGTGTTTCATGCATCAGGTCAGACTTCGTTCGAACGCGTTCTCGAACGCTACACGAACACACGCCCACTGAACTGAGTTATTTTCGTCAGATTTCGTAAATAATTGTCCCTAGTAGCTATTCCTTCATATGATGAACCTGATTGCCCCTCTGTATTACGCAAGATTGTGTAGATGTCATTCATCTGTATTCCCAACATGTATGAGTACAATGAGTTTAACGTATTACGCTTCATATACCTATGTCATGATAACATTTGAGTATTATTTCTTGTGGTTTATCGGATGGAAACCCAGACGTAAATTTCGTAGCCGATTCCGAATGGACGTTAGTACGGTCTGTACTTGGGATACAATTCCACGTACCACTTGGGAAGGTGCTCACATGTGTGCTTGTGTGGTTAGTATGTGTGCTTGTGTTTTCTTGAATATAATATGCCAATGAAGTTGTATGTTCGTCGCTCCTTTGATGTACTTTCAAGCATGCAATCTTAGATGTGAAATATATGTAAATTTAGGTGTAAGTTTTATTTTGTACATGTGAATTTAGAAGCATGATACTCATGGAAATAAGTGTTACTTAAGCCTGATTAAATTATTACATAAATCCTTTCATTACAAGTGACATATGTAAGGGACCATTCCGAACCCAACGGTTTGAGGTCTTCCCTTGCGAGGGGTGAGTGCGGCCTTAAATCTCATTTTCCCGGTTCACACCGGGTGGCGACTCCATTATTCTCTGGTTTAGTCCCCTGCGGCTACTCCGTATTCCCGACCGGGCCGTGAGCCCGGGACAGCGTGCGTCGTCCAGTTTCTGTGTCCCACAATACTACCAATGGAATTCCGAGGGGGTCTATCCAGAGCGAAACTGTTTCCCGTACCATCGGTAAAACACAACCTCCTATTACACTTTCATGAGTATCATATACCCAAATATATGAGAACTATGCCATTGTGCCCTCACAACGCGCACAAGTGCAATACTAGTCTTTTACATATTTATCGATGTCCAATCTCGATAATACTCTGACTAGGGATATTTAATGATTTATCCCTCGTGGACTGATACTGTCTCATATCATTCTCAGTCCAGGAACAAATCATAAAGAGCTCCTATCATTTATATATCTAGGATATCTAATCACAAATGATAAGAGTGCAATCTCCTTTGTCACTGATGAGTGGTAAATCTATCACTATTTCCCACTCATTTAACCTAATATTTTGTATAGTTACTTGAGTTTTGTGAATATTTTGATGTGTTTTGTGTTATTTTGTAGATAAATAAAGTTTCAGGACATTCTGGAGGTGAATTGGAGCAAAACAGGAAAAAATGGACAAAAAGGGCAAAATCGTTATTACAGCGTCGCGACGCTGAAGCCTTGCGCTTCGCGACGCCCAGCATGCCCCGGAATTGCTAATGTACGCCGTGGACACGTGGACCAATCAGAAAATTTGCTAATGAGCGCCGCTTGCTAACATGCACCGATCATGCTATCTTACACCGTGCCATGTGTCGCCATCACAACGGAGATGTTAATGTGCGCCGGTGCCACGTGTCGCGATCTAACGCTGCCGACAATCGCCCTCCACACGTCAGCGTGACGTAAGCAATGACGTCATGAATAGTGCCACGTCATCGGATAAGGATCTGAGCTCTTAGCCGCCTCGCCACGTGTCAAGCCGTCATTGTGCCACGATTCACTGTTCCAGCGTCGCGACGCTGGGTTGGCGTCGCGACGCTGGACCCTTATCCGCGCCTATAAATAGAGCTCGAAATTTCAGATTTCAGTGTACCTCTCCCTCCCACTTCTTTGATGTAATTATGGAGTTCTTCTCTCTCTAAGTTTCTTTAAATTTAGTTTTGTAATTTTTAATTACGTTCTGTAATAATAATAATTTACTTTCTTTATTTTATAGTTTTTACTATTCACTATGAGGAGGTAACTTCCTTATGCTAGGGTGAAAGGTAATTCTTTTACTATTGCTATTTAGATTAATCTCCCTTAAAAATAATATATTCACTATTTAAAACCTGACTAATCAAGGATACCACTATATTGGTCGGTTGGTAATTTAATTTAATCTGGTTTAAACCTGACTAATCAAGGTTACCGCCAGATTGGTCGGTTGGTAATTTTATTTTGGTTCCGCCTTTATGGCTGGTTTACTTTGGTTCCGCCTTTATGGCTGGTTATTCTGGTTCCGCCTATATGGCTGGTTGGACTTAAATTGACTTAATCAGGTTACCGCCTATATGGCTGGTTGGTAATAATCACAAGTTTATATATTATTTTACTGGGAGATATCTAAATAAGTAGTAGGAGAAATAATTCCTTTTACCTTAGCATTTTATTTTATTTCACTTTTAAGCTTTTACTTTACTGCAATTACTTTTCAGCACTGTTACTTTATGGTTTTTACTTTTAAGTTTTATTATCCCTAGCTCTGTGTCATAACTAAGTTAGTTATCTAGGGTTGTGATGAATTTCAATATCACGGGTTTATAAGGGGTTAGATTATAATTTGGGTAATATAAAGATTTATTTATTGAGTCTTAATCTTAATGCTCTTTAATTAACTGGCCATTAATTAAATTGATTAGGTAAACTTAAAATGAACTAGACATAGGGATTTTAAGTTTAAGACCTTAGACTCAATAGCCCACGATCTTCCTTCAGGATAGATAACCCTTTTAATAGATTTCCTTACAGGATAGGAATATACCTGTCGGGCGGGGTAGCCATAATTGGAACTTAATCTTAATGAATCTAGGTAATTTTGTTGACATAGACATATGGTTCAATTGGATTATACTAGGTATTTGTAATTGACCATCGGAAGAGGCTTTTACATAAATTAGTATTCCAGGTTAATAAATCAATATATTACCCAACTATAAGATAATTACTTCATCTTTAATTAATATTGGAATAAATCACAACCCTAGATAGTTTTTAATATTGAATTTTCTTAAAATCTACTTTCGAACAAATTTATTTACTTGTCTTTAAATTTAGAATCGTCGCCATTTCAAATTAATTAAACAACCTGTTAGATACTAGTAATCATTTGACCTCACAAAATTAATAGTTTAGGTATTAAGTCCTCGTGGGATCGATACTTTTTATACTACTTGAATGATACGTACGCTTGCGTACGCCGGTCAGTCACATAATTAATTTATACAACAACACCATGATCTGTACAAATAGTGACGCTATGTGTCATAATTGTCCAACAATTCCAAATTAATAGTTCTCTCTCTTTAATTAATATTTTATCCCAGATAAAATATCTCCATAATTAATCCTAGATTAATTTTCTCTCTCTTATAATTAATCCTAGATTAATTATGTGCGAGTCATACGTCATCGGTGAATCTTTGGGAAGCAACCCATGAGATACCTGGATATGTTGGCAGTAAATTCGGTCGTCGGGCTATCCGAATATGTACGTACTAGTACTACATTTTTACCGATTTACAAGACATGGTTGGCTTCTAACAAAGCACCGTGCCTACCCAATTCTCCAGAAATATTCTTAAAGGAATATATAATCTGTATCAAGCGTAGTATACACAATATTGCGTATTGCGATCTAGTATCGGATGTCACATGCTAGGCTTGGGGCTGGAATTTTGTCTGCCCCGTACGAAGCACATATCAGATCACTGGTAACTAGTCTCTATAATCGGATAAACATGACCTAGTCATATTATCCGATAGTTGCAGCATACAAGAGCACCAGTTCCGTATCCTACGTGACCATCATCTCCATATGACTGAAGTGATACTTCCATCTTGACATCACACCCAATACACTACGATTCTCAATATACCTAGAAGAGGCGTACACAGAACCTGTTAAAGACCTGGACGACCAAAACCAAAGTATATTGATTGTCACAAGTATTAGCGGTGCAAGTCTCAGGTTAAGACCAAATACACCTACCCTGATTCGGACTTCCATAGACACACAGTCATACTACCAATCGAATTTCGAGGGGTCTATCCAGAGCGAAGCTGTTTCTGTACCATCGGTAAACACAACCTCATATTACACTTGCATAAGTATCCAATACCAAAAGATATGAGAACTATGTCGTTATGCTCCCATAACACGCACAAGTGTAATACTAGTCTATTCTGAATTATCGATGTCCAATCTCGATAATACTCTGACTAAGGATGTTTTAATGATTAAACCTTCATGGATTGATACTGTCTCATATCTTATCAATCTGGAACTAATCATATGGACTTTTATCATTTATATATCCCGGTAATCCAATTACAAATGATAAAAGAGCAATTTCCTTTGTCACATAGTTAATTTGTACAACAACACTATGTTCTATACAAATCGTGATGCTATGGATTATAATTGTCAAACAATCTAATCCTAATTAGATCGAATATGTATATAAAATACAAGAAGTGCTACCATTAAATATGTAATATTATGGAAAAAAGACGTTGATCGTATTCATGAATCGGACATAAATACGATCCGGATTGGCACTCTGAGCACCAACCCTAATAATTTCTCCCACTTGCTCTAGTGCCAATCCACGATATCGTATACACATCTCAATTTGTATCGCATACTCATGGCCCTCAAGAGCTCACCTAGCACCTAAGAGGTAGGCAACGGGAAGTAGGTCCGCTATAACATATTGAGTTTGTCCAACAAACCCAATCGTTTCTCTTAGACAGCATCATTCAAATTTTGTAGAGCCCAAGTTCTACATCAATATGACTCAGATATGATATCAATATTGTGCTATAGTTAATAAGTTGTCTATCTATTTAGAGATCAAATCCAAAATACTATGAGACAACCTCAAGCACAACACTAATATCAAAACTTCTAATCTATAAGGTCACTACGTAACTTCATAAGTCAACACTTCATAAGTTACAACTAATTCTACTGATTCAGTAGAATCAACGGTGACACTCCCACTGCATCTTTTCTAACTTTATATGAAGCAGACCATCTAATGTCATATTTAGACTTAATACTAATCTAACCCTAATGGTTGCATATTATATTCTCCATGAATAAGAAACTTGTTCTTAATATCTCAAAGATAACAAAGAACATGTTTCAAGACACATCATATGGTTTGTATCATATTAAAATAACTCGTAACAATTACAATTAAATTGATATATTTAATCGTACATAATACAGTATTTATTATGTCATCATCCTATAATGCATAAGATTGATTAGACATTCTAATCAATTTCTCTTTCGACAAAGGAATCATCCTCTAAGAAAGATAAATACTATATACAAGAGATACACTAACTGTCAAACAGTTATACAAACTGTCATACAGATAGTCTTATTGTGTTCTTTATTAGATCATATCTAATGCACGACTAATGTGAGTTTCTCATAAGTCTCTTGTTTTATATCATATATAAAACTTTATATCAAATATAACAGAGACTACTCCCACTGCTATCACGGAGAAAAGAAGAGTTAGGTAAATCTTTTACCTCACAAACATTTCATTATTACATTAATAATGACAATGTCATTAGGATATATAACACTAGAAAGAAATTTGTACGCTCCCACTGACCTTACTATCAAATATGTATTCTCTATGTTTTGATAAAATCAAACAATCTGACTGTATCAAAATTAAAGAACACAAATCTTCGGAAAGCTTATCTGTGTCTACAATAAGCTCTATAAGCTAGTATATCAAACTGTGATCTTAGCAGAATACAAACTCTAGGGCCATTCTAGAATGAAATCTTCAAACAAAGAAACAACAACGGATCTCTCATTCGAAGAAAACATTCAGGAATGCCACTTTGCATTCTTTAGCCAAAATACATAGTTTAATATCAACATTAACCAACAGATCTTTAATTGTTCAATTAGTGCAACTAGAGACAAGTTTTCTCAGAATCTACAATAGATTACTGAGTATAACCGTTTTCATTGTCATACTATAAAGGTCAAACCTTTATCAAGCTCACTTTGCTTTTGCTGCGCAAACAGTTTGCACATTTTATGAACGATTCATAACGAAGGCTTAATCAAGTTCAAAACTTGATCATAGTAAGCTACGAAAAATTTTAGATCTATGGTTCAATGCTAACTTCCGAAATTCATATCAAATATTGCTCCCACTATAAGTTATAGGATAATTTTCTTCGATAAGAAAACTGCAGAACCAATAAGTATCAAATGATTTGTAAATGATTCTGACATCCTATTAAACTTATACGAAAGATATCGTAGGGTCATTTCATATAATTAATTATGTAGTTCCATTACAGTTTATCCCTCTCACATTTGACTTCAATAAGTTAAGTATTTTCTACAATCATTAACTTCTGATGTTACTTATCAAGTAATAAAATAACTTTATTACTCGGGATCGTAGAAAAGATATTGTATCAAATAGAATATAATATTCTATTAAATAGAATAAATGATAAACTTTTACTTGTACCTCTGAGGCGCAAGTACTTTTCAATTATATAATTATTATACAAAAGAAAGACTCAAATTTCAAACTTTTCAAGATTCGAATTTTCTACCTATACATATCATATACGTAACTGTAGAAACTAATGGAACAATAATTAAAATGATGAATTAGTGTAACGGAGCATAACCCCAAGAGTATTGAAACTAATTTGGTAACACTCATTATCAAACGAATCAAATCATATAAGATTCGATTTCTCCCACTGACCAATTCCATCACAATGGAATCGTAGAAGAATAATATTGAGTAAAAATCATATTCATTAAATAACTTTAGAACTAATTGCCATAAATTCATATGTTTGATCATATCAAACATTCTTGAACAATTCAAAGACTCACGATGAATTTTAAAATATAGTTTTCAACACTTCAAATAGAATATCTTTGAACCATTCAAAATATTCTATCCGCGTTTCATCAGAAACATATTGAAAGTTCTCGAACCATTAATACATTCAATATATATTCTTTTAGAAACATGCAACCAAGTCTTGATAATTCATTAACTAAGTTATGAAGTAAAGAAAACTATCCAAGTTAATTTCTAATTCATTAAACTAATACATCCAATGTATAAGTTTAATAAATATGTGGTCCAATGACAATCATTGGTTAAATGAGATTTAATCACATCCTTAATGTTTATCTTTTCATCAATGACACTACTAGTCATATTAAAATATGTAACAATTATTTATAAAGAACAAGTAACTATCCAATAGTCTCAAGTCCTGATATCAAATATCAAAACAATTATTAAATAATATTTTAAATAACTAGATCGGAGATCTGGCATCCAATACCTACAATTGTCGTATTGTGTGAATCTATATTCTCAACACATAACTATACACATCTCATTTCTTTAGCTTTATAATTTGCCTTCAATTATTCACAACAATTACAAATAATTGATTAGCAAACTGTGTCAAACACATGACTTCTAAAAGTCACTAAAGCCAAGAAACGTCATTATAAGATAAACAAATACCTAATGGAGTTTTCTTAATGCTAGTCAAGAATCTCGAGACATGAACTTATTCACGTCAATTCTTACCACATAAGAAACTATTTTCTCTAGACAATTATATCCTAAAACAGATATCTATTTAGATTACTTATAGTGACTTAGAAACTAAGTCCTTAACCATCTTGATTTTCAACAAAATCGAAACAATAGTTCCCGATGGTTTTGACTAATCTAACAATATCCAAGTATACTAACATTATAGAACCAATTCTATAATACGCAACCAAAAGTAAAGTCAGAAAACATATTCAAGTAATATGCATGCAGTGGATTAGAAGTATAAATTCTATCAACAATATATAGAATAAAGGAAAACAAAAGCAGCAATTTCCATAAAATTATGCACTGTCTTAGTTATGGATTTTTAACCCAGCAGTGTCTCCCACTACTTTACGTAATACCGTAATCCCCAACGGAGAATGGGAATTCAATAATTAAATCGAATTTCATAGTGAGAGTAGGATCCCATGAATATATTTCGACTCACAGCTTTGACACGATCTCGCCTACTTATATTCATTAGGTAGGCAACTCATTGTCAATCACTCACTGACCGGCGTAAACACACACGTATAACGCAAGCGTACGTATCGTTCAAGTAGTATAAAAATTATCGATCCCACGAGGACTTAATACCTAAGTTATTATTTTATGAGGTTAAATGATTACTAGTATCTAACAAGTTGTTTAATTGACTTGAAATAGCGACGATTCTAAATTTAAAGACAATAAAATAAAATTGCATGAAGGTAGATTTTAAGAAAATTCAATATTAAAAGCTATCTAGGGTTGTGATTTATTCCAATATTAATTAAAAATAAAGTGGTTATATTATAATTGGGTAATTTATTGATTTATTAACCGGGAACACTAATGTATGTAAAAGCATCTTCCGATGGTCAATTACAAATACCTAGTATAATCCAATTGAACCATATGTCTATGTCAACCAAATTACCTAGATTCATTACGATTAAGTTCCAATTATGACTACCCCCGCCCGACAGGTATATTCCTATCCTGTAAGGAATCTATTGAAAGGGTTATCTATCCTTAAGGAAGATCGTTGGCTATTGAATCTAAGGTCTTAAACTTAAAATCCCTATGTCTAGTTCATTTTAAGTTTACCTAACCAATTTAATTAATGGCCAGTTAATTAAAGAGTATAATATTAAGACTCAATAAATAAATCTTTATATTATCCAAATTATAATCTAACCCTTATAAACCCGTGATATTGAATTTCATCACAACCCTAGATACTAACTTAGTTATTACACATAGTTAGGGCTGGTAAAAACTTGAAAAAAAGACATAAACTGCTGAAAAGTAATTGCGGTAAAATAAATACTGAAAAGTAAAAATACAAAAAAATGAAATGCTAAGGTAAAAGGAATTACTTTTACTATTACTAATTTAGATATCTCCCAATAAAATAATATATAAACTTGTGATATTATTTAATCAACCGACCAATCTGGCGGTATCCTGATTAAGTCAATTTGAGTCCAACCAGCCATATAGGCGGTAATATTTGTCCATAATCCAGCCATAAAGGCGGTACCAAAATAAATTTATCAACCGACCAATCTGGCGGTATCCTTGATTAATCAGGTTCAAACCAACAGAAAATAAATATACCAACCGACCAATATAGCGGTTTCCTTTATTAAGTCAGGTTTAAACCAGATTAAATAAATTTCCCAACCGACCAATCTGGCGGTATCCTTTATTAATCAGTATTTTAATTAGTAAATATATTATTTTTAAGGGAGATTAAACTAAATAGCAACAGTAAAAGAATTACCTTTCACCCTAGCTGGGGAAATTACCTCCTCATGGTAAATAGTAAAAACTGTAAAAAAAAATAAAGAAAGCAAACTATTATTATTACAAAAAGTAATTAAAATTAAATTACAAAAGTAAAAAAAAAATTAAAAACTAAATTTTTTTTAGAGAGAGAAACTCTATTTACACGGAATTTGAGAGAGAAAAACAACACTGAAAAATGAAAATTCGTGTGCAATATTTATAGAAAAATTTGCCTTCAGCGTCGCGACGCCAGATCAGCGTCGCGACGCTGGAATAGTAAGACGTGGCATGCTGAGAAGGCGACACGTGGCATGGCGGCTGACTGTTCACGCGACACGTGGCAAGCGGCTAAGACTCAATTATTGTGATGACAATCATGCTGACGTGGCGCTAACGTGGCGCTGATGTGTCGAAGACGCGTGTTACAATTGTCGGCACAATAGGATTATGACACGTGGCGACACGTGTCACGCTGTGATTGGCTTATGCTGACGTGGCATGTTGACTTCGTTGACCTTGTGACGTGGCTGATGACGTGGCGTGACACATGGCGAATTTGACTCGTTGACCGCTGACATGGCTGATGACGAGGCGACACGTGTCAAGTCTGAGTGTCGGCAGCATATGATGTTGACACGTGGCACGGCGCACGTTAGCAGATTGGATGTGATGGTGACACGTGGCACGGCGCATTTTAGCAAAGTCAAACTTCTCAAATCCTGACCTGTTGACCAGACGCACGTTAGCAGATTCGGCGCATTCTGGGCGTCGCGACGCAGAAGGTCTGGGCGGCGCGACGCTGGAAATTACCAAAATGCCTTTTTTCGCCAATTTTCACTGTTTTACTCCAAATCAACTCCAGAATGTCCTGAAACTTTATTTATCTACAAAATAACACAAAACACATCAAAACATTCACAAAACTCAAGAAACTATACAAAATATTAGATTAAATGAGTGGAAATAGTGATATAAATACCACTCATCACTCACCAGTGACTCCTAATTTTGATTCTGGGCGTCGCGACGCGGACGGTCTGGGCGGCGCGACGCTGGAAATTACCAAAATGCCCTTTTTCGCCAATTTTCACTGTTTTACTCCAAATCACCTCCAGAATGTCCTGAAACTTTATTTATCTACAAAATAACACAAAACACATCAAAACATTCACAAAACTCAAGAAACTATACAAAATATTAGATTAAATGAGTGGGAAATAGTGATATAAATACCACTCATCACACCCCCAAACCTAACATTTTGCTAGTCCTCGAGCAAAACATAAATAAAATAACAGAATAAAATTTAACTAAGCCATTTTCGTAGGGATCACGGTTGTATTTAGCATATGCAACAAGCCTTTAAACCCCTAGGTGTCCCTAGTGGACGAGTTGTAGTCTCGTGAGGGTTTACAGCAATGATACCCACAAACATTTTACAAAAGAAAAAAGATAGTAAAACTAATGCACACAAAAGTAAAAAGACAAGCGAAAAGAGAATAAAGAAGATATTAACTAATCAGGTGAAACTTCTACTACAAGTTTCTAATTGTTTTGTTTCTTTCTAAATTACTAAATAAGTAAATTCTCCGATTATTTTTACCATTCTCCATATACACAGCCAATATAATATTAAACAACTCATTTTTGCCCACAACAGTCATAAGTGCAGTTGATAAGAGAGTAATATTTTTGTCCTAAAGTTCTATCAGATTTCACACCTTTTGTAGCAATGGAATAATTTTTCTGATTTTTCTGATTTTTTCTTTGATTTTCTGAATTTTGACTTTTTTTATTTATATACAATACCTTCCGTCTATGTAGCGAGCTTTGGGTCGTGGCTCCCAAACCAGTTGGCTTTAGGGCACCAGGTGTTAAGACACCCATACGAACTTAATTACTCAGACTTCAGATATATATATTTTGCAGTATCTTCGATCCATGTAGCGAGCTTTGGGCCAATGACTCCCAAACCAGTTGGTTTTAGGGCACTAGGTGTTAAAAAACCCTTACAGACTTAATAACCCGGATCTTAGATATTTTTTTTTTATTCCATAACTATTTATAGATGCTTCCTCCAATTAAACTAGAGCACGAATATTACAAGCTTTTCAATTACAGCTCATGTCTGTATGTTACTATGCATGTTGATAATACCTGTCAAATGAGAATATGAAGATTCATTTTAGTCAGTATTATGGAGAATTCACAAATTAAATAATTCAAAAGGAAATAAACAAAAGATAACTTATTTCAAAATAAATGACTTGAAATACGTCTCAAGAGTGGAAACTCCTTACTCGGCTATTTCTTACCAATTTCACCTTTTAGTTAAAATAAAAACACAAAAATGCAAAATATTTTTGTAATTATTGAAAATTTTTCAATTTTTTCGAAAAATTTTGAACTAAAAATAAAAACACAATAAAAACAAGTACTATTAACTATACCTCACTCCCAAACCTAAATGAGACATTGTCCCCAATGTCTTAAACAGTAGAAGAAGAGTTTAGAAAATAATACCTGGTTAGCTGAAATTCTACAGGAAAATTACAGGTTAAGATCCAGATTTATTCGACGCTTCTTACCACGATCGTCCTCAGACCAATTTATCTTTGATATGATAGGGTCAACTTTTGGTTCATAGGCTATGAGTTGGTCAATTAGATCTGGAGCAGTTCTGGCAGTAAAGAGGAGTTCTTTTAAAGGTTTTGACACGAACCCATTTCTTCGAGCATCATCAAGAAACACACAAAGAAAATCATAAAATCCATCAACGTTGAGTAGTCCAAGCGGTTTCTGGTGTATGTTCAGGTTCGCCCAAGATAGTACTATAAAAATTTCCTCCAATGTGCCCAAGCCACCTGGCAAAGCAATAAAAGCATAAGAACGGTTAATCATTTCTACCAGTCGTTCAGACATACCTGGCACGATCAGTTCCTCTCCGTTTGTTGGTTCAATAAGATTTGCCTCTGCCAAGGGTTTTGGGATGATTCCCAAAACGTGACTGCCTCCTTCCTGTACGGCCTTTGAAACGATCCCCATAAGTCAAAGATTACCTCCTCCTATTATTAAGTGCATATTCCTTGCTGCTAAGACTCGACCCAATTCCTGTGCTGCTTCTATGTATTGTGGTTTAGTACCAACAGTACTACCGCAAAACACACAGATGTTTTCAACTCGTCTTCTTGAAGTGGCTTCCAGTTTTACTCTGGATATCTTCAAAAGTGCAATGATGAGTTGAATTTATAATACCTGAAAAGGGTGAGTAAAAATAGCACAAGTATCTTCCAAAGGACGATTAGTAGCGAAATAGTAAAATAGATCGTGATAGTCAACAAGATATGGATCCTGTCGGAGAAAATAAAAGAAAACAACAAAACAAATTACAATTATTAGGAAAAAAACAAAGAGATATAATATTTACAAATAATGGGCTTGATTGACGTCTATGCGTCAGGGACAAGCTTCCCATCCAATTTTCTTATAAATTGGCAAACAGGGTCTTTTTGAGTCAGATTCCCGAGACTTAACTGTTGTCTTTCTTTTTGAAATTGTGTATGTAATTTGCGAAAGGCTATGTGAACATGTCCACTGGGATGCGTCTCAAGAGTCGAAGATATATCATCTAAAGACTCCTTACTCAAGCCACCCCTAATGAATTTAATTTTGTCTTCGCGATTTTCAGACACCATTCCTAAAGAACGACAACGAGTATTGCAATTCCATCGTGCACATTTGTAACAAACACCCATTTGTTTAGCTCTACGTTTCTTTGCATAGGTGCTTCTTCCAAAACCAGGCAGACGTGAAATAAAAGATTCAGAAGACTCACCTGCCAATCGGATTCGTGCTTCAATTACCCAACGAATGTCATTGGGCACACCATGGATTGTCAGTAGTCTCATTCGTTCCAAGCGAGCTTTGTAAACTTTCAATAGAAATTTTTGTGGGAGAAAAGGAAATTGCTTGTGAAGATTTGCGAGAGCTTCTTCCATCTTGAAATGACTTAATCTGCAAAAACTAAACACACAAAATTAAATCACACCAAATCACAATATATACAAAAATTGCATGGGTTACCTCCCTGCGAGCGCTAAGTTTAAAGTCGTCAGCTAGACCTTACTTCTCGAACGTTTATGCTGGATCTGAAAGTGTAACACTTTCTTTTTGTCGCCTAAATGATTCTCCCCAGCAGTGCTTGACACGCTGACTGTTAACTTTGAATGTGTTGTTGGTATTGGGATCCAGTAACTCAACAGCTCCATATGGTAAAACCTGAGTGATCACAAATGGTCCAGACCACCTAGATTTCAACTTTCCAGGGAAAAGTTTCAACCTCAAGTTGTACAACAACACCTGCTGCCTTGGTTCCAACTGTCTGTGCACTATTTTTTGGTCATGACATTTTTTGGTCTTTTCCTTGTATAATTTGGCATTGTCATAAGCCTGTAGGCGAAATTCCTCCAATTCGTTGAGTTGGTGAAGTCTTTTCTCTCATGCAGCTTGTGAGTCAAGATTCAATTTCTTTAGAGCCCAGTACGCCTTGTGTTCAAGCTCAACTGGCAGATGGCATGCTTTCCCAAACACCAATCGATATGGTGACATACCAATGGGTGTCTTGTAAGCTGTTCGGTAGGCCCATAATGCATCATCTAGTTTTGTTGACCAGTCCCTCCTTGTTGATCCAACGGTTCTTTCCAAGATTCTTTTGATTTCTCTGTTTGAAACTTCAACCTGTCCATTTGACTGTGGATGGTAGGCTGTGGCAACCTTGTGAGTAACTCCGTATTTGGATAGAAGTGCATCAAAGTATTTGTATGAGAGCCACCATCGCTGATGATTGCTCGAGGTGTTCCAAACCGAGTGAAAATGTTCTTTTTCAGGAATTTGATCACCACTTTTGAATCATTAAATGGCAGTGCAATTCCTTCAACCCATTTAGAGACGTAGTCTACAGCAACCAGGATGTACAAGTTTCCAAATGATGGAACAAAGGGTCCCATGAAATCAATACCCCATACATCAAATATTTCCACTTCCAGAATGTTTTGCAACGGTCCTTCATTTCTCCTGGAAATATTCCCCGTTCTCTGGCACCTGTCACATTGAAAAGCAAAAAGATAAGCATCTTTAAAAAGTGTGGGCCAGAATAAACCTGATTGAAGGACTTTGGCTGCAGTTTTGTTTCCGCTGAAGTGTCCGCCATATGGTGATGAATGACAGTGTTGCAAAACACTGTTGATTTCCTCCTGTGGAACACATCGTCTCAGTAGTTGATCAGCACACCATTTGAACAGGTACGGTTCATCCCAGACATAATGCTTGACTTCTTTGAAGAACTTCTTCCGTTGCTGAGTTGTCCATTCCAACGGCCATTTTCCTGATACAATGTAATTGACATAGTCAGCATACCAAAGGACTTCCTGTTGGTTTATGGAAAACAGTTGTTCATCTGGAAAAGTTTCTTTGATTGATGGATCTTTGTCAGCTGTTTCTCCATTCTCGAGCCTTGATAGATGATCTGCCACCTGATTCTCTGTTCCTTTCCTGTCTCTGATCTCCACGTCGAATTCTTGCAGAAGAAGTATCCAACGGATCAATCTGGGTTTGGCATCTTTCTTTGTGATCAGATATTTGATTGCTGAATGATCTGTGTAGACCACCACTTTGGGACCCAACAGATAGGAGCGGAATTTGTCTAAAGTGTACACAACTGCGAGCAACTCCTTTTCAGTGGTTGTGTAGTTAAGTTGAGCTTCATTCAGAGTTCTGCTGGAGTAGTAAATGGTGTGGAAAATCTTTGCTTTGCGTTGTCCCAAAACTGCACCTACAGCAAAATCACTAGCATCACACATTACCTCGAATGGAAGGGTCCAATCTGGTGCTACAATGATGGGGGCAGAAATCAGCTTCTGTTTTAATTTCAAAGGCTTTCTGGCATTCTGTGGTGAAGTTGAAAGGCACATCTTTCTCCAGAAGATTACAAAGAGGTTTTGCAATATTGGAAAAGTCTTTGATAAATCTCCTGTAAAAACCTGCATGTCCAAGAAAACTTCGAATACCTTTAAGTGATGTTGGTGGAGGTAGTTTTTCAATTGTCTCTATCTTTACTTTGTCTACCTCAATCCCTTTTTGTGAGATCCAGTGTCCAAGAACAATGCCTTCCTGCACCATAAAGTGACATTTCTCCCAGTTGAGTACCAGGTTTGTATCTTCGCACCTTTGTAATACCTGTTCCAAATTTTGCAAACAATGGTCAAAAGAATCTCCAAACACAGAAAAATCATCCATAAAAACCTCCATACTCTGCTCCAGCATGTCTGAGAAAATGGCCATCATGCAACGCTGAAATGTGGCGGGGGCATTACATAATCCGAATGGCATCCTGCGGAAAGCAAAAGTACCATAGGGACATGTAAATGTGGTTTTCTCCTGATCTTCTGGGGTGATGGCAATTTGATTGTACCCTGAATATCCGTCCAGAAAGCAATAGAACTCATGTCCTGCCAGCCTGTCTAACATCTGGTCAATAAATGGTAGCGGAAAATGGTCATTTCTCGTTGCTTTGTTCAGTTTCCTGTAATCCATGCATACTCTCCATCCAGTCACTGTTCTTGTCGGAATCAATTCGTTCTTTTCATTGGTGACTACAGTAATTCCTCCTTTCTTTGGTACACACTGCATAGGACTTACCCAAGTGCTATTTGAGCTGGGGTAAATGATGCCAGCATCCAACCATTTGATGATTTCTTTCTTCACAACTTCCTTCATGATTGGATTGAGTCTCCGTTGATGCTCCACTGTGGGTTTGTATTCATCGTTCATCAGGATCTTGTGCATGCAAAATGATGGACTAATGCCTCGAATGTCTGCTATAGTCCAACCAATGGCTCTTTTATGCTCTCGTAACACTCTCAGCAATTTTTCTTCCTGCTCCAATGTTAGTGAAGAAGAAATAATAACAGGTAATTCAGAAGAGTTACCAAGAAATGCATACCTGAGATGGCTTGGAAGTAACTTTAGTTCCAGCTGTGGTGGTTCTTCAATCGAAGGCTTGACTCGATCTTTCTTTGGCAATTCCAAACCTTCAACTGGTGGTATTGCTTTAAATCGGAATGGTTTGTCGAGGTAGTTGATACATTCTAGGATTTCAGCATCTAGCTCGCTGTTAGTCATATTGGTGATGCAAGCTTCAAGTGTATCCGTGGGATTTGGCTGAGTATCCTGAATGATACTATCAATAACATCAACTCTGAAGCATTCTTCTTCTTCCTTTTCATCACTCGGGAATTTCATAGCTTTGAAAACATTAAAGGTCACTTCTTGGTCCTGCACTTTCATGGTTAGTTCTCCTTTTTGCACATCAATTACAGTTTTACCTGTAGCCAAAAATGGTCTCCCAAGAATGATAGGTATTTCTTTGTCTTCTTCCATGTCAAGGATGATAAAGTCTGCTGGAAGGATGAGTTTGTCAACTTTGACCAGCACATTTTCAACGACTCCTCTCGGAAATGCGAGTGATCGATCAGCAAGTTGCAAAGATATTGAGGTAGGCATTGCTTCTCCAATTTGCAGTTTCCTGTAAATAGAAAAAGGCATTAAATTAACACTTGCACCTAAATCACATAAGGCCTTACCGATGTAATGTTCTCCAATGGTGCATGGGACTGTGAAACTGCCAGGATCTTTCAAATTCGGGGGAAGCTTCCTCTGAATGATGGTGCTGCATTCTTCTGTTAATGCTACTGTCTCGTAATCTCCCAATCTCCATTTTCGTGAAAGAATGTCTTTCATGAATTTGACATAACTGGGCATTTGTTCCAAGGCTTCTGCAAATGGGATGTTAATGTGCAGCTTTTTTAAAATCTCCAAGAAACGAGCAAACTGTTTGTTCAGTTTGTTTTTCTGAAGACGCTGAGGAAATGGTGGTGGTGGAGTGATCTGTTCTTTTTCTTTCTCCTTTGCTTCTTTTTCTTCCATTTGTGGAACTGCATCTTTTGGAACTTCATCATCAGCTGTTTTGACTCCAACGTCTTTGTTGATTTCAGTACCACTCTTTAAGGTAATGGCTTGACATTGCTCCTTCCCTCGGTTCCTTGGATTTGGTTCTGTGTTGCTGGGAAGATTACCTGGTGGTCTGTAACTCTGAGCATTGGCCAGTTGGCCGATTTGATTCTCCAGTGCTTTGATGGAAGCTGATTGGCTCTGAATCATGGCTTCATATCTTTTTAATTGAGCTAACATCTCTGCCATCACTGGTTCATTTGTCTGCTCCTGGCCTTTGTTCTGTTGTTGGAATCCAGGTGGTGGATAGTTCCGCTGTTGGCCTGAATTGTTGCTCCATGAAAAATTAGGATGATTCCTCCACCCTGGGTTGTAGGTGTTGGAATATGGATTGTTCCCCTTCCTGTTGAAATTGTTGACATAATTCACCGTTTCTTCATGTTGATTTGATTCTGGTGTTCCTCCATATGGTGAACTTGTGGATCCAGTGGTAAGAGTCTCCATGAATTTGCATATCTGATCTAGCTTGGTGTTGACTGCTGTATTAGCTCCAACCTCATATATTCCTGCAATTCTTTGAATCAAACTTCTTTCTGTTGGCCACAAAGAGTTGTTGTTGGCCATTTCTTCAATTAGTTCCCAGGCTTGATCTTCTCCTTTTGCCATTAAAGCTCCTCCAGCAGCAGCATCGATTGTAGTTCTCATTATTCCAGAAAGTCCATTATAGAATGTTTGGACTTGAAGCCATTTTGGAATCTCATGGTGTGGACATTTCCGGAGTAAATCTTTGTACCTTTCCCAAGCTTCGTAGAGAGTTTCGGAGTCTTGTTGCACAAAGGATGTGATGTCATTCCTCAGTTTTCCGGTTCTGGCTGGTGGAAAATACTTTGCAAGAAATTTGGTGGCTAAGGTATTCCATGTTGTGATAGAACCTGCTGGTAATGAATGTAACCAGGCTTTAGCTCTGTCCTTCAAGGAGTATGGGAAGACACGCAGTTCATTGCTTTCTTCTTCAGCTTCTCGTTGTAATTGAAAGTACCGCAAACTTCCAGGAAGTTGCTGATGTGGGCATTAGGATCTTCAGTTGCATTTCCTCCAAACTGAACTGACTGCTGAATCATCTGAATGCAAGTTTTGATGTCACCTGCATTTGCTGGTATGGAGGGAGTACAATACATGAAATGAGTCTGTCAACCACCGGAATGGTTCTGTCTCGAATGGGAATTGGTGGTGCAACCTCCAAAGGTTCAGGTTCCATGTTGACTAAAGCTTCTTGGGCTTTCGCCTTCCCTTCTCAACTGTCTGATAGTTCTTTCAATTTCTGGGTCAAACGGTCGTAGTTCAAAGCTTCTGGTTCGTCTCATGAAGTTTCTGAGAACCTGAAACACAAGAAAACAATAACAATAAGTAAAAAGAAATTAGATACAAGTAAAAGTATCTAACCCCTAAACTAATAATAAAAGATAAATAAGTCCATGGCAATGGCGCCAAAAACTTGACCGGCGTAAACACACACGTATAACGCAAGCGTACGTATCGTTCAAGTAGTATAAAAAGTATCGATCCCACGAGGACTTAATACCTAAGTTATTAATTTTATGAGGTTAAATGATTACTAGTATCTAACAGGTTGTTTAATTGACTTGAAATAGCGACGATTCTAAATTTAAAGACAATAAAATAAAATTGCTTGAAGGTAGATTTTAAGAAAATTCAATATTAAAAGCTATCTAGGGTTGTGATTTATTCCAATATTAATTAAAAATAAAGTGGTTATATTATAATTGGGTAATTTATTGATTTATTAACCGGGAACACTAATGTATGTAAAAGCATCTTCCGATGGTCAATTACAAATACCTAGTATAATCCAATTGAACCATATGTCTATGTCAACCAAATTACCTAGATTCATTACGATTAAGTTCCAATTATGACTACCCCGCCCGACAGGTATATTCCTATCCTGTAAGGAAATCTATTGAAAGGGTTATCTATCCTTAAGGAAGATCGTGGGCTATTGAATCTAAGGTCTTAAACTTAAAATCCCTATGTCTAGTTCATTTTAAGTTTACCTAACAATTTAATTAATGGCCAGTTAATTAAAGAGTATTAAGATTAAGACTCAATAAATAAATCTTTATATTATCCAAATTATAATCTAACCCTTATAACCCGTGATATTGAATTTCATCACAACCCTAGATACTAACTTAGTTATTACACATAGTTAGGGCTGGTAAAAACTTGAAAATAAAAGACATAAACTGCTGAAAAGTAATTGCGGTAAAATAAATACTGAAAAGTAAAAATACAATAAAAATGAAATGCTAAGGTAAAAGGAATTACTTTTACTATTACTAATTTAGATATCTCCCAATAAAATAATATATAAACTTGTGATATTATTTAATCAACCGACCAATCTGGCGGTATCCTGATTAAGTCAATTTGAGTCCAACCAGCCATATAGGCGGTAATATTTGTCCATAATCCAGCCATAAAGGCGGTACCAAAATAAATTTATCAACCGACCAATCTGGCGGTATCCTTGATTAATCAGGTTCAAACCAACAGAAAATAAATATACCAACCGACCAATATAGCGGTTTCCTTTATTAAGTCAGGTTCAAACCAGATTAAATAAATTTCCCAACCGACCAATCTGGCGGTATCCTTTATTAATCAGTATTTTAATTAGTAAATATATTATTTTTAAGGGAGATTAAACTAAATAGCAACAGTAAAAGAATTACCTATCACCCTAGCTGGGGAAATTACCTCCTCATGGTAAATAGTAAAAACTGTAAAAAAAATAAAGAAAGCAAACTATTATTATTACAAAAAGTAATTAAAATTAAATTACAAAAGTAAAAAAAAATTAAAAACTAAATTTTTTTTAGAGAGAGAAACTCTATTTACACGGAATTTTGAGAGAGAAAACAACACTGAAAAATGAAAATTTGCGCAATATTTATAGAAATATTTGCCTTCAGCGTCGCGACGCCAGATCAGCGTTGCGACGCTGGAATAGTAAGACGTGGCACGCTGAGAAGGCGACACGTGGCATGGCGGCTGACTGTTCACGCGACACGTGGCAAGGCGGCTAAGACTCAATTATTGTGATGACGTCATTGATGACGTCATGCTGACGTGGCGCTGATGTGTCGAAGATGCGTGTTGCAATTGTCGGCACAATAGGATTACGACACGTGTCACGCTGTGATTGGCTTATGCTGACGTGGCATGTTGACTTCGTTGACCTTGTGACGTGGCTGATGACGTGCGTGACAGATGGCGAATTTGACTCGTTGACCGATGACATGGCTGATGACGAGGCGACACGTGTCAAGTCTGAGTGTCGGCAGCATATGATGTTGACACGTGGCACGGCGCACGTTAGCAGATTGGATGTGATGGTGACACGTGGCACGGCGCATTTTAGCAAACGCTGGAAATTACCAAAATGCCCTTTTCCGGCAATTTTCACTGTTTTACTCCAAATCACCTCCAGAATGTCCTGAAACTTTATTTATCTACAAAATAACACAAAACACATCAAAACATTCACAAAACTCAAGAAACTATACAAAATATTAGATTAAATGAGTGGGAAATAGTGATATAAATACCACTCATCACTCACCACTGACTCCTAATTTTGATCCTGAACATTTCTCGTTATGACAGCTTTGGCACGTTCACAAGGAGGCGTATCAAGGCTTCACTTGCCAATGACAAACTCAAGCTACCGATGTAGTCCTGACAGCTTTGGCACGTTCAAGATTTCCACTTTCACTTGAATTTGTCTAGTATCAATTATACATCTGACATGGATAAAATTCTATCAACTACACCCTCACTGCTTTGGCACTTTCTCGGATGCAGCCATAGAAAGATACCCATAAACTGTATTGCCAAGACGGACCAAGAAACATGCATCCAATACACGTTACTTTAAAGCCTTATTTAAGCGGGGATATTCCTCAATGAAATATTGTTCTACGTCATACGGAGAATTTTAATTTAGATCATTTTCTAAACAATTCAATTCTACCATTAGAAAACATAACTTAACTTAACTATTAAATTTTTGTTACCTTTCCCGTTAGCGTATAACCGAAAAGTCAAGAAACTTATAGATTACGTGCATGTGCAAACATCAAAATTGGATTATATATCATATATCAAGCATGATTAATGTAATGGATGAAGGATGAGACCTGCTCTGATACCATTTTTGTTGCGGTTTTGGCGCGGGCGCAGCGGAAGCTCGCGGTTCGGGTGAAATCGTAATTTTAAAACTTTTAAATTATCGAATAAATTATTCAATATCCAATATGAATAATTTATTCATATTTCTCCTAAACATATTATTTGATATCAAATAACGACATAAATAACCAAGAAACGTCGCGAAACTTTTACGAAAATATTTTTCCGTAAAATGGCATAAAACGTATTTTTGACCGAACCGACCACCCAATGCACATGAGGGCTGCCCAGGTCAGCCCCAATAGTGCTAGGGCAGTCCATGGGCTTCCGGAATAGTGACTAATTCACTGTTTGGCAGCCGTCACTCGGTTGGCTCAAAAGTCACCCGGTAACACCGTTTTTCGCCGTTTTTGCTTATTTCAATTCCGAAACAATTTCTGACAATTGTTCCAACACCCAAAACACTTCCAATATATTCGTATGACATATTTTTCATCACCAAATACACAGTATTTCCAGATCTGATCCATAAGTAAAATATATCAAACTTTCATGCTTAAAATCCAATTTTCCATCATTAATCTAATTAATCTTAACACCAACCAAAATCACCAAAAATTAACCACCCAAGAATAATTCTAGGTATTACAAGAGTGGTTATAACACTCTAGAATGGCAACTTATCATAAAATTATAAAATTGAATCAATATTACAATAATATCATTCAAAACAACTTCACACATGCACAAAACCTTCCAATTCATCCTCCAAACCAAAAAACACCAAATTTATATAAAAGAAGAAACCCTAGGATCTCACTAGATCATTAAGAAACAAGAAACATATTTTCTAAGCTTAGGGATTTATAGAATTACCTTTAATCCTCTAATTCCTTAGCTTTTTTTTTCCTTGATTTTCTTCATTCTCCATCTTGAATCATCAAGCATAATTTGGAAGGTATTTTGAAGGAAGCATTCGGCCATGATAAGTCTTAGAAGAACAAAAGAAATTTTTCCGCTTTCTAATCATCATTGCCGACTTACAAGGGGAAAAATGGTCATTTTTGCATTTTAACTTCATGAAATTAAAAACAAGATAAGATAAGCTTTAAGTTTGACAAATCAAATTTGCACACTTAAGCTTAATTAGAACATGTCACATGTATCAATAATAATTAAACATATTTCATAACATTTATGTAATATGGATATTATTTAACTATTCAAATATTTAACATTTAAATATCTAAATAATTAATTAATATTATTATTATTATTACTATTATATATGTATTTTTATTTACATTAAATAACAAATACATATATTCATGACATGTGTCAAAATCTCATTTGGCAATTAATTAATGTGTATTTAATCAAATTATGTATCAAATACAAATACACAATAATTACGATTGACCAAAAATACCCTTATACATGTGTTTTTGTTTAAAACCGTTTAAAAGATTCGAATTAACTCATTTAATCCGATGAAGTATTATAAATAATTTGTATTATTCATAATGTGTTGCCCAAGTGTTCAACAAGTACATTTCATATTGTAGGACTCTCTAAGTTTAGGTTTATCCATCACGAAATCCAATTTAGTGTCCATAATTCACCCACTCATGAATTATGACGACCATGGATAATCTGGCTAAACTATGCAAGTCGAGGTCATTGCATATGTATAATCCCTCCGTCACAGTCTATCCATATTATACCTGGGATATAGATAAGGACGTCAAATCCTTATGGTATAATATAGTCGACTTTCAAATTTACGATCTGTAAATAACACTCGGAACTTGCTTCCGAAGTTATACCACAGCCATGGATTTAATAGATCGCAAACACGTGTATGATACATATGCCCTTTACACAGGACTGACAGATTCTATCTTAATACGCACTGGATATCATGGGCATCAGTCCACACCCAATGAACAGGCGGAGGTCTGATCTAAATAGATCGGTGACGTGACTGCCATCAAAGTATGGAGGATAACTCATATATCCACTGTGGTATCTCAAGTCGAATGACCACTATGCTCGTTCAACTCGAGAAGATTCCTATTGGCGTTGGTGTACCATCTATTAGGAAATCTTCAGATATTCGTTCAGTGTTTATCAAATAAACACCTACATGTCTATACGAGTCTCCCGAGACTCATGGTTAATTGGGATAAACCATCGGACCAAGTCACGATATACGACATGTACTGGTCTCAATGGATTTTACTAACCGACCCGTGATAATAAATCTTGACTAGGAACGTTATTTAAGGATATACAACTTATGGTGATGCTTCCCAATGTCAATTACAAATTACGTTATAACTGCCCACTATGTTGTAAATCATATAGTCTTTGCCTAATATATATGTATAACTAAATCAAATTTAGTTTCAAAATAATCTTAATTAGATATCTAATCGTAATTACATCGAATATGTATATAACAGACAAGAGGTGCTACCATTAAATAAGTAATATTATGGAAAAAGACATTGATCGTATTCATGAATCGGACATAAATATAATCCAGATTGGCACTCTGAGCACCAACCCTAACATGTATTACTATCTATGCAGAATTTTGGTAAAACTAATTAAGGTGAGTGATTTAATCCCTACTGAGCACGTTGTTTTGCTCACCCTTTCATTATCATATTTAGGTGGTGATTTTGGCGACCAGGACTTCGAGGAGTAGCTTTGACTTGGTAGGATCATGAAATGTTCAGAGTGGGAATCCATCACAACTCTTTATTTCTAGGTATTTCATTGAGATTTTGGATTATGTCATGGAGCATTATGTATTAGTTGATATATCTATGAGCTTATGTGTACATTTTTATGGACATTTGTTTTCATTTTTAAAATTTATATGGGTGTAGACACTGTGTTTTTACATATAAGTCCCGATGATGAGTCTCGTATGGAGACACTACCTCTTTGATTGTGAAAGCCGCGGGAAACAGACGTGGGAAGGGTAAAGTTGGAAATTCATATTTTGGTCGGATTTAACTCGCTTGTTTCGCTTCGGGTTCGCTTGTTGGACCTCTATTTTAAAACACACCAAACCCATTAAATCACATCTCACAAATTAAATAATTAAAACATTTAAAATATATGTCACAAATTAAATTGAATTAAAAAATAATTAAAATTAAAATTAAATAACTAAATTGAAATTAAACTAAATCAAATTAAAATCCATTTAAACTAAATCAAATTAATTCCAATTTAAATTAAATTAAAACAAATTAAATTAAATTAAATTAAAACTAATATCAAAATTAAATAAATCTTTTCCTAAATCAAATAAACCACTCACCAAATTTAAATAAATTCCCCAATTAATTGATTTTGTTTCCTATTAAAGCCGTGCATAACCCTAATTCCCCTACCCTCTCACTATAAAAATAACACAAACTAAACCCTATGACTGGCGGGCCTATCTCTCTCACACGGCACAAACAAATAAGAGAATAAACCCTAATCTTCATCATGCTCACGGCTTCAATCCCTCTCTCCCCCTTTCATCACACCAAGACCCTCTCTCACGAAAAACCCTAAACAGCACTCAAGATCTCTCTCTCTCTCTCAAAGCCACCTTCAACAACCCACCAGCCCGAGACTTCGATGAAAACAACAAAAAATAACAAAGAAACCCTAAATCTTCCTCTCGGCCCCCCTCACTCTCGGTTCTCTGATCCACCATCAACACTGCCCCTGTCTTTGCCCTTTAGACACTCACGCATAAGCAATCAGACGCTTGAGCACTCAACTTCAGCCTTCAAAAGCCACGCAGCTTCTCAAATCCTTCAATCCTCTAGCCACGTAACAAGAAAGCCGTGACATATTATCAAAGAGCAACTCCACTCACGATACCCACACAGCCACTCAACAAAGTCACCTACCAACCTCTTTGACCTCACGCATAAGCCACTTACGACCACTGACCTTTGCCCTCTCACGCACAGCCACTGCCTCACAAATCAAACACAAACAGCGCACCACTAGCCTCACAACCCCCCTCACCCTTCACGCCTAGCCACATCACTCTTCAGCACTCACATATTCACTCAAACAACTCAACACTCATGGCCCCTGACTCACATCTTCAGCCCTCCTAACGCACAATCCCTCCCCTCATCCAGTAACTTCAACAGCCCCTCATACTCCACTTACGTAATCAAGCAAATAAAGCCACTCAACCACGCACTGACTATAACAATATAAACCAAATCAATGCCACAAAACCCCCCTCACGTGATGCCATAAATCAACACCAAAAAGTCACATATCAAAACCCACTGACCCGCCGCATAAACATCTTCAAACCAACCCAGTTAAACGACCCTCACTGCCCAGTTCAAACGTCCCTCACTGCCCAGTTTGTCGAATATTTAACCCCTAAAAAACTGCACAAAACAGTCCCCAAAAACTGCACCAAATCAGTCCCTAAATTGTCCCGAAATCACCCTGAATTAACCCAGAAACTGCCCAGCAAAACTGTCCAGAATAAGCCTTAAAAAAGTCCACAAAATACACCCCAAAACAGTGATGAAAACTACCCAAACCAGTCCTCTAATTACCCAAAATAGCGACCAGAAAATATAACAAAAACAGCAGCGAAACGGAGTAAAAACAGCAGCCCGAACAACAAAACAACGAGGGAAAATGTTGAACCAGTGAACCGGAGGAGTTACGGAGCATCAACCCTTTCGACGGCCGTTTAACGCGCTTTCGAGAGACGACAAAAGAGGTTAGACCTGATGGCACCTTTTTATTTATTATCTTTCGTTTATTTTGTTTATTTTAAAAATATTATCGCATGAGAGTCGTTTGAGGCATGATGTGATTGTTGGATGAGCGGAATATGTGTTCCCTTTTGTGGTATATCGGATGGAAACCCGGACGTAAATTCCGTAGCCGATTCCGAATGGACGGTAGTGCGGTTTGTACTCGGGATACAACGCCACGTATCACTTAAGAGACACATATTTCGTCTCATCCAAATTTGTATTTGAACATGTTATAGTTCGTAGGTTGTTTATTCATTGTTTTAAGCATGATTTAATTTATTTTTGTTGTTTAATTTCAAAGCATAATTATGTTCTTTTTACGCATGATATTTCGTTTAATTTATAAATAGTTATTTGTTATTTTGTTTTGATGGTTCAATATGCTCGTTGTGTTACATTGCGTGGAGTTATTTGGAAGAAAGCATGTTAGATCTAAGTACCCTTGATCATGATTATTGAGTAGACTTGGTTAGTTCATTGGAAAAATTATATCATCACAAGTGACATAAGCAAGGGACCATTCCGAACCCAACGGTTTGAGGTCTTCCCTTGCGAGGGGTGAGTGCGGCCTTAAATTTTTGTCTCGGTTCACACCGGGTGGCGACTCCATGTTATTTCGTACTTCCCAACTAGGCCGCGAGCCTAGAACGGCGTCGCCCAGGTTCTGTTGTCTACAATGGGTGCTCACATTTATTGTGGGAATTTCTATTATTCATTCTAAATTAATGATCTTAAATTTTTATCGTTTTATAAGTTCATTGGCCATGTGTTTGACTTAGAATATTTATTTTAAATTAAATTTGAAATAATAACATAATTGTCACTGTCCCCAGTTTTGGGTTGTGACAACATAATTGTCATCGACCCCGATCACTAGCTTGAGTTTGAATGAGATGTTAAGGAAATAGTATTTCTTTACCAAGGAAACGGTCTCCAAAATTACAATTCTAATTATTACAATATTATTTTAATTTCTATTTTAATTTGATATGTTACCTATATAAAATCCCATGACATTATAAATACAATAGAATAAATTCAAGAATCTAATATACAGAATATACCTCCATGCGATGAACCTTCAGCCTTTAATTGAAGACAGGTAGACAAAAATCCATTGAACCTAGCTTCATGAAATATACCTCCATGCAATCAACCTTCAACCTTTAATTGACATAAATACATTGAACCCGACTTGCACAATGTTTCCCATGAAAGATAAACTGAACCAAAAGTTTCAGTGAGGGTACGTACTTGTTGTGATTCTCTGATCACTTTAGAGAAGATTTGAGGAAAAACCGAATTGCTATCTATTACTTTCAAGAATATATTACAAGTTTACAACTAGAAACTTAAAAAAACCTCACACACTCTCTCTGTATTTTCTACACTCTTTGGGATGAATTTAACAAAGCTATGGTGCTTCTTTTATACTGCCAAAAACGTGTGCTACAGTGCCACATGTTTTTGGCAGTTGTCACACAATTTTTGCCAGCCTATTTGCCAACTTGCAGGAAGCTTCCCACCAAACGTTTTCTTGGTGGTTTCTGTCTTTGATGATGATGGTGCTGGATTATTGTTCTCGCAATTCTCCCCCTCCAGCTGCATCCAAGACAATCGTCATCTAACAGCTATCCTGGTTATGTCTCTGCATAACTCTAGCTTGTCCCAAGTAACCACCTTTGTTAACATATCGGCTGGATTCTAATCTGTATGGATCTTCACTAATCTCATCAGTTTTTGATCCATCACCTCGCATATCCAGTGATAGTGAATATCAATGTGTTTCATCCGGGAATGATACATTGAATTTTTGCTTAAGTCCAGAGCACTCTGACTGCCATAATGTATCTTGAATTCGGTTTGCTTGATCCCTAACTCTTGGAGAAAATGCTTTAGCCACAATATTTCTTTTCCTGCCTCAGCTATAGCGATGTACTCAGCCTCTGTTATGTATAATGCAATACACCTCTGCAATCTTGAGTGCCATGACACAGCTCCCCCTGCAAAAGTGTAGATGAATCCTGATGTAGATTTCCTACCATCAAGATCTCCCGCCATATCTGAATCTGTATAGACTTACAACATCGGATTAGCTCCCCCATGACACAGACGAAACTTCGTTGTACCCTTGAGGTACATGAGAATCCATTTGACTGCCTCCCAGTGTTGCTTTCCAAGGTTAGAGAGAAAACGGCTCACTACACCCACTGCGTGTGCAATATCTGGCCTGGTACACACTATTGTTGGGTTTCAACTATAGTCCTAAGATCAATCAAACAATGAAATCAATGTGAATACAATAAAGAAGTATGGCATAATCGTACTTACAATGAGCGGATGTGCGATGCATCGAACACAAAAATTTCTTGGCTCCTTGAAGCTCTCGGCCATGACCCATTTTGTGCTCCTTGTCTTTCGGTCAACCTCCATGGAAATGATCAATAAGCTCCAAGCTTTTGAGTGGATTCCATGCTCAAGGGTTTGTTTCCCTATCACCTTTGGATGAGTCTTTAATTTGCTAGCACTTGGAAATTTTGCCACAAAAATTCCCCTAAAGCATCTCCTTGCTCACGGCATTGAAGGAATTTTGAGAGAAAAAATGGTCCAAGGCCGAATGGAGAGGGAGAGGAAGAGAGAAGTTGTGTTGGTGTGTTATGTTATCTAATAATCAAAATTTGAAAGTCAAATACCAAAAAATAATTAAATGGTAAATGTCTTTCAACCATCATATTTGAGTGTTTCACACTCAAGCATCATCCAACAACTTCCATCACAATAAAGTGATAAAGTTGACTAGTGATGTGATGCTTGATGTGACTTGTGGGTCGCACTTGAATTCGAAATGCGAGTGGGCACTCAAACACTCCCGGGCTCAGGTTCGCTAATTCCGAATTGACGAATTTTCCATTGCGACGTAATTAAATCAAATTTAATTAAATAATTATGCCTAGCAAAATTTCTATTCACGTCGCTAGCGAATTAAATCTAAATTAACTCGTTCGCCTGAATTAAAATCTAATTTTAATTCCGCGTCGAAATCTAATTTCATATAATATATCGAATATATTAATTTATCGATTAATTCCAAATTAATCGTTCTCTCTCTTTAAATAATATTTTATCCTAGGTAAAATATCTCTGTAATTAAACCCAGACTAATTTTCTCTCTATTAATTAATCTCAGATTAATAATGTGCGAGTCATACGTCATCGGTGAATCTTCAGGAAGCTACCCATGAGATCCCAGACTAATTTTCTCTCTATTAATTAATCTCAGATTAATAATCTGGTCGTCGTACTATCCGAACACGTATGTACCTAGTACTACGTTTCTACCGATTTACAAGACATGGTTGGCTTCTAGCAAAGCACCATGCCTACCCAATTCTCCATAGATATTCTTAAAGGAATATGTTATCTATATCAGGCGTACTATACATCGTATTGTGTATTGCGATCCAGTATCAGATGTCACGTGCTAGACCAGAGGCTGGAATTGTGTCTGCCCCGTATGAAGCACATATCGAATCTTTGGTAACTAGTCTTTATAATCGGATAAACATGACCTAGTCATAATATCCCGATAGCTGCAGCATATAAGAGCACCAGTTCTGTATCCTACGTGATCATCATCTCCACTATGACTAGAATGATACTTCCATCTCGACATCACACCCAATACACTACAATTCTCAATATACCCAGAAGAGGCGTACTCAGAACCGGTTAAAGTCCTGGACGACCAAAACCAAAGTATATTGATTGTCGAAAGTATTAGTGGTGCAAGTCTCAGGTTAAGACCAAATACACCTACCCTGATTCGGACTCCCATAGACACACAGTCATACTACCAATGGGATTCCGATGGGTTTATCCAGAGCGAAGCTGTTTCCGTACCATCGGTAAACACAACCTCCTATTACACTTGCATGTGTATCCAATACCCAAATTTATGAGAACTATGTCGTTATGCTCCCATAACATGCACAAGTGTAATACTAGTCTATTCCGCATTATCGATGTCCAATCTCGATAATACTCCGACTAGGTATGTTTTAATTATTAAACCTTCGTGGATTGATATTGTCTCATATCATCTCAATCTGTAACTAATCATATGGACTTTTATCATTTATATATCCCGGTAATCTAATTACAAATGATAAAAGAGCAATATCCTTTGTCACATAGTTACATTGTACAACAACACAATGTTCTATACAAATAGTGATGCTATTGGTCATAATTGTCCAACAATCTCCCACTTGGCCTATAGCCAATCACTCAAGTGTCCTACACTTGAACTATGTACGGTTCGCTCAAACTTCTGCTGAGAAAATGCTTTCGTCAGCGGATTTGCAAAGTTATCATCTGATGCGATTTATTCGATCATCACATCGCCATGATGTATGATCCGAATGAATCAGATGAACAGTTGAAGTATATACATGGATCGTTGATGAGACCATTAATTCTTTAGCCTGTGCCGTAGCCTAGCTCAGCCTCTAACAGAACTACTCCTAATCTGATTACGATTATTAAGATCCAAATGGCTTCTATTGCTGCCTCAGCTGCAGCAATATTCCACTTTTGTTGTTTATTCGGCAACAGTATCTTGTTTGGAAGATTTCCAGCTCACTGTTCCGTTATTCAAACTATATAGTACCGCTATTACGACTTAGATTCATTTATTATCGGTTAGGAAACTTGCAACAGTGAACCCAGTCACTTCAAGTTCTCATTCTCTATAGCTTAAGAAAGCATCCTTAGATCATCTAAGATACTTAAGGATGTTCTTAACTGTTGGTTTCTATAATATGTCCCAAAGAAAGATTAAGCTTATGAAATACAACAATGAATATATATAATAAACTTGAAGCATGGCAGAATCATACTTACAAAGCTTTTGTGATGAAAATGGATGCTAAGATGATGCGAAATTCCTCCCTTGTGCAGTGAAGCTCTCGGCCAAGAAGAAAAGAGGGACTCCAAGTCGAGTTTGATCCTTCCAAGCTCAAGGATTAGTTTCCCATATCACCTATGTATGATCCCTTGAAGGTGCTAGCCTTTGTTGTGATTTTGAATGCACAACTTCTTCAAATCTTGCCACAAAAATTGAAGAAATGGAGAGCCCAAAACTGCTTCAGGTTTCGGCAATGTGAGAGAGAAAAGTTGAATGATTTTTGTTACAAAAAATCAATTTATATTTATGCCATAATATTTATTAAATTAATAATAAACTTATGACACAAATCATGCAATGGCTTAGAGTGTCAAACACTCAAACTCCACGCAAAACCATTGAGTGTATTGTACACTATCACCATGCAATGCATTAACAATTAAATAATGCATAAAATGACATGTGTCATGTGGGCCCCACACAACCCAAATGAAAGTGGGCCCACGCGCACTCACGCGTTCGGGTTCGATATTTCCGAAATACCGAACTTTCGTCGCGACGTTAATTAAATCAAATTTAAATAAATAATTGCGCCTAGCGAAATTATTATTTACGTCGCTAACGAATTAATTCTAAATTAACTCGTTTGCCCGAATTAAAATCTAATTTTAATTTCGCGTCGAAATCGAATTTCGATTATTATATCGAATATAATATTTTTACGATTAATTCCAAATTAATCGTTCTCTCTCTATGTATAGTACTTTATCCAAGATAAAGTCTCTCCGTAATTAATCCAAGATTAATCGAGTTTGAATCATACGTCATTGGTGAATCTTCAGGAAGCGACCCAAGAGATCTCCGGATATGTTGGCAGTAAATACGGTCGTCGGATAATCCGAACACGTACGTACCTCGTATTACGTTTTTACCGATTCACAAGACAAGGTTGGCTTCTAGCAAAGCGCCATGCCTACCCAATTCTCCAGAAATATTCTTATAGGAATATAAGATCTATATCAAGCGTAGTATACCGTAGTATTGCGTACATCGATCCAGTATCGGACGATCACATGTTAGGCCTGGGGCTGGGATTGTGTCTGCCCCGTACGAAACATATATCGGACATCAAGCAACTAGTCTCTTTAAATCGAACAATCCTGACCTGGTCATATTGTCCCGACGGTTGCAAACTTTTATAGAGTACTAGTTCTGTGTCCTGCGTGATCATTACCTTTATATGTCTGAAGTGATACTTCCATCTCGACATCACATCCAGTACACTACGATTCTCGATAAACCCAGAAGAGGTGTACACAGAACCGGTTAAGGTCCCCAACCACCAAAACCAAAGTTTACTGATTGTCGCAAGTACTAGCGATGTAAGTCTCAAGTTAAGACCATATACACCTACCCTGATGCGGCCTCCCATAGACACGCAGACATACTACCAATGGGATTCCGCGGGGTCTATCCAGAGCGAAGCTGTTTTCCGTACCATCGGTAAAACACAACCTCCTATCGCACTTGCATAAGTATCCAATACTTAAATATATGAGAACTATGCCGTTGTGCCCCTCACAACATGCACAAGCGCAATACTAGTCTATTCCGCATTATCGATGTCCGATCTCGATAATACTCCGACTAGGGATATTTAATGATTAAACCTTTATGGACTGATACTGTCTCATATCATCTCAATCCGGTATTAATCATATGGACTTTCGCCATTTATATATCAAAGTAAATAATATTACAAAACGGCAAAAGGCAATTTCATTATCACATAGTTAATTTTGTACAATAATACAATATCATTTACAAATAGTGACGCTATGGGACATAATGTCTAACATTAACATCAATCTAGTGACTATCATATGGATTGGCCTGATTATGACTCTATATGCTCAAAGCATATGAGACACCAGGTCACGTACATTTATTTCAATGTACGAGTTCCCGGAGAGTTCTAACAACTTTTAGATCTATCCCAGTAGATCCTTATTCCTAGAATAAAGGTTGTCTCTCCCAAGAATTCTACGGAGAATTTTCATGAAAGCCAAGCTTTCACCAATTGTATTACGGGAATTTCATTTCCAAGAAATGATATATCATCATTTTATAGGACAATCACTGTCAGTGCGCTCCCACTAACTTCCTTATATACACAAGAATCATTATCGTTTAAGGAAAGTGATTTTGACGTTCAGTTGTCATATTTCATAAATGAAACATGCAGCATTAGCAAGCATTATCCAAATGGATTTAACCATGGCAACTAGTAAAAGGTCTCGTCGTAATCGACACAATGTTGATAACGATAAATTTTCGCTACAAGCCTAGCTTTGTACGTTGGTTTGTTGTCATCCATGTATGTCTTCCTTGAAGACTTATATTGTACCAATAGGCACAATGCCTTCCGGTACACCAACTAGTGTCCAAACTTAGTTGGTATACATGGAATCCATTTCAGACATTATGTCACTTTGCCATAAATAGGTAGTCGATACTTGTATCACTTCCTCTTACATAGTCTTTCGTATTCCTCAATAAGATTGACATCTTTACGAGGTGAGATAAGAAACCCATACCTCCCAGGTTGTTTTTTGACTCTCTCTGACTTACGCGGTTCTTGTGTATTCGAAGATTGTGGTACAGTTTCATCCCTGATGAACTGTTTGTGTTCCATTAAGGAATCGGTGCCGGGATTAGTTTTACTCCGATTTTCATCGAGTTTTACTTTCCTCCCACTTACCACTACATATAGGTATTCCTCTTAGGAAACCCCATGGCGAGCAACAATTACATTGTTCCCTAGTGAGTTGTATAAGTACTATACTTTGGTTTCCCTATGCTAACCTACAATTAGGCACTTCTCTGATTTGGGTTCTAGTTTGGTATCATCCAAACATGCCCAGCATTCCCAAATCTTCAGGAATGAGAAAACCCTGTTTCTTTCTTGTTCATATCTAATATGAAGTCTGTCAAACAGATTCTTATGGAACCTTATTCAAAATAAGTGTTGCACTGTTAAATGCGTATCCCTAGAAGGAAAATGGTAGCTCAGAGTGACTCATGATTAACCTTACTATGTCTAACAAGGTTCGGTTTCTCTGTTCGGACACACCGCTCAATTGAGGTGTTCCGGGAGGAGTCCACATTGAAAAAAAAACAATACTCTTTCAAGTATTCGAGAAACTTATTGCTTAAGTATTTTCCATCACAATCCAATCATGATGTTTTAATACTTTAGCCGATCTGTTTGTCTACTTCGTGTTGAAACTCTTTGAATTTATCAAAAGTTTTCGATTCGTGTTTGACAAGAAACACATAACCATAACGCGATGCCACATCTGTAAAGGTTACAAAGTGTTCATATCCACCTCTAGCCTAGCTAGATATGGGCCCACTTACGTCATTATGAACGAGGGCTAACAGATCGGTGGCACTTGTACTTTTACCAAGTAAAAGGGTGTTTTAGGCACTTTACCTAATAAACTAGATTCGTAGACATTATTTGAATAGAATCAAATCCGTCCTAGTATCCACTCTTCAAAAGTGTGGATATACGAGTCTTGTTTAATGTGTCCTAGACAACAATGCCACAAATAAGTCTCATCTGATTAAATCAGTTTGAGCTATTTGTTTGTCATGTTATATGTTTGAGATTTATTTATATTCAAAATATAAATACTATTATTCACATCTAATGTGTTCATCTCAATATCATCTTTATAAAATAAAACACTTTAGTGTTCTAGGATATAAAGGTATACCCGCAACAGGTTAAACCCCGATATAGAGATAATGTTTCTAGTCAAACTAGTTATATTGTAACAGTTTCCCAATTTAAGTACATACCAAAAGGTAGTTCCTAAACTTAGGTTTCTACGGTTAAAACAGCGACTCTCGTCCCGTTTCCGACTCGCAGATAAATCTCAACTGAAGTCAGTATCCTGCTTATCAGCATATTTTGCACATCAGTACATATATTATGTACAACATCAAGCATCAATATCCAATTTTGAAACTAATAGCGAACATGTTTATGACAAACATACTTGAAGTTAGAGCCTTGCCCCGTCTTCACTTCCTTCACGTCTGCCTGGTCCATACGACAGTCACGCTTCCAGTGACCCCGTTTGCCACAGTTTAGGCAGACATCTGGGATATGTCATTTTTCTTCCTAGAAGATTATGATGATTTTGTTGGATAATATGACCCATAACGTCACTATTTGCACAGATCATTGTGTTGCTGTAGCAAATTAACTATGTAACAAGGAAATTGCACTCTCGTCATATGTGATTAGATCACCATAGATATATAAATGAAGAGAGGTCCCTATGATTAGTTCCTGGATTGAGATGATATGAGACAGTATCAGTCCACCAAGGATTAATCATTAAATATCCCTAGCCGTAGTATTATCGAGACTGGACATCGATAATGCGGAATAGGCTAGTATTGCACTTGTGCGCGTTCTGAGGCACAACGACATAGTTCTCATATATATAAGTATTGGATACTTGTGCAAGTGCGATAGAAGTCGTGTTTAACCGATGGTACGGGAAACAGCTTCACTCTGGATAGACCCTTCGAATCCCATTGGTATTATGACTAGGTGTCTATGGGAGGCCGAAATCAAGGTAGGTGTGTATAGTCTTAACCTGAGACTTACATCGCTAATACTTACGACAATCGGTAAACTTTGGTTTTGGTGGTGGGGATCTTAACTGGTTCTGTGTTCACCTCTTCTGGTTTATCAGAGAGTCGTAGTGTATTGGATGTGATGTCAAGACGGAAGTGCCACGCCAGTCATAATGGAGATGATGTCACGCAGGATACGGTATTAGTGCTCTTAAGTGATGCGCATCCAATCGTGATATTATGACCAGGTCATGAATATCCGATTATAGAGACTAGTTACCAGACATCCGATATGTGTTTCGGACGGGGCAGACACTTATCCAGCCCCAGCCCTAGCACGTGATTATCCGATACTGGGCCGATATGCACAATACAATCGTATACTACGCTTGATACAGATCTAAATATTCTTAATAGGATATGTCCGGAGAATTGGGATGACTTGGGTGCTTGCTAGGAGTCGACCTTGTCTCGTAAATCGGTAGAACGTAGTACTTGGTATGTACGTGATTCGGGCACTCCGACGACCGTATTTACTCCAACTTATCCGGAGATCTCATGGGTCGCTTCCCGATAATCCACCGATGACGCACAACTCGCACTCTTGAATAATCTGGGATTATATAGAAGAGAGAGAAAATTAATCTAGGATTAATAACGGAGATATTTTATCCGGGATAAAATGTCGTCTAAAGAGAGATAACGATTAATTTGGAATTAATCGATGAATTAATATATTCGATATATTAAATGAAATTAGATTTCGACGCGGAATTAAAATTAGATTTTAATTCGGGCAAACGAGTTAATTTAGAATTAATTCGTTAGCGACGTAAATAATAATTTCGCCAGGCGCAATTATTTATTTAAATTCGATTGAATTAACGTCGCGACGTAAGCTCGGTATTTCGGAAATATCGAACCCGAACGCGTGAGTGCACGTGGCCCACTTTCATTTGGAAACGTGTGGGGCCCACATGACACATGTCATTCTAATGCATTGCATGTAGATAGTGTACAATGCACTCAATGTTATTGCATGGAAATTGAGTGTTTGACACTCTAAGCCATTGCATGTTTTGTGTCATAATTTTATTATTTATTTAATAAAATTATGGCATAAATATAAATTGATTTTTGGTAAATCATTTTAACTTAACACAAAACTTCTTCTCTCTCATTTCTCTCTTCTCTCACGCCAAAACAGCCTTGTTCTTCACTGGTTTGGAACCAGAAATGGCGTGAACAAAGGGAAGCAAAGAGTCGTTTCTTATGGTGAGAAATCAAGTGCTAGCACACTTTCAAGTCTTGCGAAGGTGGTAGGGAGGTTCACCCATGAGGCGGGACTCATCCGATGGAGTTTGGAGCTTCGTTTTGAGACCCGAAATTCTGTTTTGCAGGGACAGTGGACTGTTGCAGTTTGGCGTGAAGGGCAGTGCGTTTTTGGCCTTCATTCGTCTCCAAATCGACTCAACCGATCAATGTGAGTATTCCGCTACCTCCGTTGGTGTGTTCACACATTATTTCATGTCTTGTTTGATCTTGGGACCTTAGAATAAACCAACAATGGCATCATGAGCTAACGTTGCAAGCATGAAAAATGTAGGGCTTAAAATTTGGGTAAATGTTTGTTGAGCATGATTTGAATAAATTGTTTGTTTGAGTATGCTTATAACATGTTTTATTGCATTTTGGTTGGACCAATTTGTTGAAAATTGATTTGGAATAATTTTCCCCAAATATTGATGTTGGCCGAATGTAAAGTCATTTGGAGTTCTTGGAATTTTTCATTTAATTCATTGGATGAGTTATAATGATAAGGTGATGTTAATTTGAAGTCAATGATTGAATTTTGAGTGAACAAACCCAATTGCTTCACCTTGGCCGAATATAATAGCCCTTTAATGTCTTGGTAATTTGATTTATGAAACATTGGATGTGTATGAATCATTCAGGAAGTTAATACGTTGTCGATTGTGTAATTAATCGGATTGAATTCAAATCGGACAAAATAACCTTCTTGGCCGATATTTGAAGCATGTTATGGTGGGTTTGATTTTCCATTGTGTGTTGGACATATGATAATGAATTAAATATGATTAATAAGACTAATTGGTATTTTAAAAATATTGATTTAGTCGATAATCAAGTAATGCACTTTAGGTAATTAAATTGCGTAATTGGATTAGTGTAATTTAATTATTTAGGCTTAAATTGGATTAGGCTTGAATTATTGTAATTGGGCCTATTGGGCTTGATTTATCAAGTTTGGTTTAGGCCAGTGGATTGGATCCAATTGGGCCGAAAACTTAACCATAAAGCCCAATTGCGGGACTAATGAACCTTTAATGTTTAATTGGGCCTAATGGGCCGAAATTGATTTCTAAGACATTTTGGGTGATTCCACTATTGGGCTTTGGTTGCCGAAGCCATGCCTAAAGAAATTAATTGAAGCCCATTAGACTTAAATTAAATTGACGTTGGACGTTAATCGGACTTTGAGTCCCGAGCGATTGAATTTGGAATTTAAATCGTAAAGGTTTATTAAATAAAGTGCAAATAATAATTTGGAATTGAATGTTGAATTAGTATTAAATACATGTAAATTGGATTTAATGATGTAGTTTAATTTAATTCATGAATTCGTACTTTGAGTACTTATTCGCAAAAAAAGAGTTTGACTCGAACAAAATCAAATCGTTGTTTGAACATGGATGATCACTTAATTATCAGATTAATTAATTTGATTAGATTGATTGATAGCATGCTTATGTGTGTGAATACGTGGTTGTGTGAATGAATAATGCCTATCGGATGGATATTAGATGGGTGGGCAATTTTAGAAAATTGTTGTAATAAATTCGATTTATTAAATTGGACCTGCGAGTCCAGCCTTATCACCTTCTTTCTCTTTGTATTCTCTTCTCACCTTCCCCTCTCTGTATATGAGGTTTTTTAGAAGTGTAGTGTAACGGGTAGAAGTAGTACAAGTGCTAGCTTGAGTGAGAAAGGGAGAGATTTGATCTAGGATCAATGGTTAAG
>SKCR01017479.1:0-48705 GCA_019454045.1 Zanthoxylum bungeanum | reverse complement strand
TGCTAAAACTCCAACATAAAGTTGTATGCATATATGTTAACAAATAATGGTTATTAATGGTTAATAAGAACACTTTTAGGAACCGATGGCGCATCAGAAGTCGAAGCATGTGGAACGAAAGTACCACATCATTCGAGAGATTGTGTTGCGAGGGGACATTGTCGTGTGCAAGGTACCGAGTGAATATAATGTAGCATACCCGCTTACCAAGGCCATTCTTCCGAAGTTATTTGATAAACATGTGGAGTCGATGAGTATGAGATACAATCGATATTGGCACTAGAGCAAGTGGGATAATTTGTTAGGGTAGGTGCTTGGAACGCCAATTTTCTTATATATTTCCCTGTAAATACTTATATAAATATTTTATTATGAATAAAATAAACAGTTTCTATTATATAACATCTCTTTATATATGGTAAAGACGTAATCGACCTTAGAATGATTAGTTATGATACAGTTGCAAAAGCGTCGCAACTGACATTGAGTTGTATCATAACATTATCATTTTTTTACTGTTCCTGGTCAATGTTTATATTACTTGGTCAATAAGTAAACCTGTTGAGATTGGTACATGTCGTATATTGAAATCTTGGATTCCAATTGTAGATTCTCAATGAACCATGAGTCTTTGAGACTCGTATAGACATGTAGGTGTTTATATCAGATAAACATTAAACGACTCACCGAAGATTTTTAATGGATGCTACACCAACGTCAATACGAATCTTCTCGGGTTGAGTAGCATAGTGATTCTTTGACTTGAGATACCACCGTGGATATATGAGATATCCTCTACACTTTGATGGCAGTCACGTCACTGACCTATTAAGGTCAGATCTCTGCTTGTTCGTTGGGTGTGGACTGATCCTCATGATATCTTATGTGTGTCAAGATAGAATCCGTCAGCTCTGTGTACAGAGCATATGTATTCAATATGGAATTAGCGATCTGTTAAATCCATGGGTCAGTGGTACACTGTAGAAGTGAATTATAAGTGTAATTAAAAGATTGCTAATAGAAATGTCGACGTGATTATATCTATAGAGATTTGACATATATATATATATATATCTGGAATAATCCGGATACCTGTGACAAAGGGATTATACGTATGCAATGACCTCGAGCTGTATGGTTCAATGAGTTTATTCGTATTCATCATAATTTACACGAAATTAGATTTCGTGACGGATATGTCTGAACCTAGAGAGTCTCACTAATGAAATATACTCTTAGAGCACTAGGGCAACTTTTATGAATAATATTGATTATTTATAAATCGTTTAACGATTAAACAAAAGATACATGCAAAGTGACCTTTTGGTCATTTCCTAATTAACGTGTATTTATATTTATTGTATGATTTTATTAAATACACATTAATTAAATGTCAAATTATGATATTTGACATATATCATTAATATATGTATTTGGATTATTTAAAGTAAATATAATACATATATTTAGATATTTATATTTAATTAATTATTTAATTATTTAATTATGAAATAATTAAAATATAAATATCTACCATTATGATAAAGTTAGGAAATGATTATGTAGTGTATATGTTTGACTTTACATTAAAGAAAAGGTTGTCAAATGGTATTTGACTTCTTTGATTATTGTTTTGGAAAATTGGAAAAATATCTTTTCTTTTTCCTTGTAATTTTCGGCCAACCCTAAAGATATATAAGTGTTATATTTTTTTCATTTGCTTCACACAAAGTGTTGAGCCACCAAAGTTACAAAAAGAAAGGTGAGAGAAAAATTTAAGTGTTAAGAAGAAAAGTGAAGAAAACTTCAATTTGTGCAAGTTTTTTCTACTTTCTTTCAACTAGAAAAATATTTCTAGGGTTCTTAGCTACAACATGTGATGCTTGTTTGTTTCTCTACTCTTTTAGTTTTGTAATAAGATGGTTGGAAACATGAATGAAAGATGTGAGCATGTATGTTTATAAAGCATGTTTGTAAATGGTGTATAAGCACACTTTTGATCATTTGATGATCTTGTTGCAATTCTAGAGTTGTTAGGCCACTCATTGATGATCTAGAATTGTTCTTGAGTTGTTTCAAAGTGGTGAGACTTGTTTGGTGTTGTAGAGATTAGATTAAAGTGTTGAATTTGTTTATTTTTATTAATTGGATTAATTTGAAAAATTAGGGTTCATACCTCAACCAAAACTGGGACTTTTCATATATGTGTTGTATAATAATGTATATAAGATGTACAAATCATTTGGTGTTGATTGGAAATCATCCAAAGTTATTTTGAACAAATTTGGACCAAAATGGAAAAATTTATAATTGTTGGGTGTTCTTGGCAATTGTAAGAAAAAAATGGGATTTGTGTTGTGAGTTGTATTTTGATGTATATGATATGTAGAAATCATTTTGGTAGTGATTTGAAATCACTTAAATTTGTATTTGACAAATTATGACTAAAATGATCAAAATACAAACCTTTGGGGTCTCACGGCAAATAAGGGAAAAATCTGATTTTTGGGTAAAAAAATAAGTTTTTAAGTATTTAGTAATTAGAATAAATAAGTTTATTTTAACTGTCCAATAAAAATTATTGAAATCAGAAAAATTTATTTTTCCACATTCCGCTGCGTTACCCGGATATACCCCCTGAAAATCCCTTACACAAACACTGCTGATACAAGGGCTGTTGGGCCGACAAAGACTGCTGATACAAGGGTTGCGAAGCTATTTCCAAGTGGAAGCATCAGAGAGGGGGGAGCTAGACCAATGGGAGACGGAAGTCAGTTAGAGCAGCATGAAATAAAGGAAAAGGGGAGCAACATGGGCGTGTGCACATGATGGGAAAATAATGGTCATTTTGAGGGGAATATGATGGGAGTCATAGAGGATAGCTGATTGTTCCTGGAATTTGCCAGTCATTCTTAATACTACTTTGATTATGCTATGTAATAGATATTAAGGAAGATTTTTGAAAGAACCAGAGCTCGGTGGCTGTTTTATTAATGAAAAGTTATTGCCTTAACATTCATTTTTCTTTTACTGTCACATTGTCAACAAATACAAAGATTGCTCATAAATACATTGCTTGAATGGTTGGAATCCTTGTTGCTGAAATTGTTGTTATTGAGAATTGTTAGAAGATTTCTGGAGTTACAGAGGGGAGTGCAGACGGAGAGTAGCAGTTTGTAGGCTGTGATGTGATAGTTGAACCTACACGAAAACAGGGGAAGCTTCATCAGTTTGCTACTGCATACTTGACAATGCAAAGTATGTACAGTCTAAAGCAAAATTTAGAGCAAATGTTTATTTCGAAGGAATGGAATGAACTTAGTTTGTCGAAGAAACTTGAGGGGATAGAAATAAAACCATTTTGAGTGATAAGTTCTGGATATGCATGGCTTATGCATTGAAAACCACCAATCCCCTGGTTAATGTTTTGTGGATAACAGATGGTGAAAAAATGCCTAGGATATGATTCATCGATGGTACGATGGATAAAACAAAGGAAGAGATAGCCAAAATTTAGGAGATGAAGTTGGAGTATACGAACAGATATGGAAGATAATTGATGATATGCGAGAGTTCAAGATGCACCGCCATTTGCATGTAGCTGCATACTTTTTGAATCCCCATATTCAGTTTTCAGACAATCCATCCAAGCATTTAGAGATTAAGCTGGAGTCTTTTATGTGCATGGGAAAACTTATCACCAATGAAGAGGATAAGATAAAAATAAATGTGTAGGTGCATGCATTCTTAAAAACAATAGTGATGTTTTTATTTGACTTGGCTAAAAATTCGATATTCAATCGTAATCCTGGTATGTGAAAAAATTTAGGTGGTATTATTAATGAAAGTTTATCTCAATTTTTAAATGTGTGTTCATTCTTATTGTAGCTGAATCATTCTTATTGTAGCCGATTGGTGGAGTCAATATGGAGACCAAACTCATGAACTACAATCCTTAGCTATAAAGATCTTGAACCTGACTTACTCATTATTGGGGTGTGGGCGCAATTGTAGTGCATTTAATTTTATATGAGCTTTTGAAAACTTTTGAATATTTAATTATAAAAATTAGTATGTTTTTAATGATAAACTTTATTTCCCATTTTTGTAGATTCATACAAGGAGGACAAACAAATTGTCCACTTAGAAATTGAAATCATTAGTGTACATCATGTACAATAAGAAGTTACAATATAAGTTCTTGAAGATTCAATCACTGAAAGAGGATGATGATCCCTTAGTTAAGGATGAGATTCCTTCCGATGATGTATGGATGATTGGAGAAGATAATGTTGAATGAACATCTTCAGAGGGATTTATGGGAGTTGACAGTAATCATTCGAGTGGAAGTAGACCACTAGTATGAAAGAGAGAAGATATGATGGTAATTTACTCTTAATTTAAATGAATTCACATACTCTAAATTTCATATAGAAAAATATGACTTTATGTTATTTGTTAGACAAAGGAAAGGTGCTGCAACTGGTTGATGAAAAACCTGAGTGGGAGGATAATGCAAGTGATGAGGATGGTAGAAGAATTAGATATGATGATGACTCTATGAAGGATAACATTTTTAATGATGATGGATGAGTGACACCTCAGACTCATTTTTCAAGCCATTAGACACTAATGATAACATATTTAGAGATTAGTTATCTTTTTCTTTTATTATAACTTGTTTTGATAATGATTTTTATTTATGTTTTAGTTGGTTTTGATGTTTTATAGTTATGTGTTTATTTTATATTTTAATTTTTTTCCCGTGAGGCTTCTGTCTCGACTGTATCAAGGTTGTTCGCCTTGCCTCATTGAAAATCACCTAACATCGCGAATCGAGTTTTCGAACCTAGATTTCGATCAAATAGTATGAGAAGTTTTTTAACCCGGTTTTATCCATATATTGATTCTATTTCTATTTCCATCTCAATTTCATTTCATCAAGCAAACAAACTCTTCAGATTTGGATTAAAAATAATTTTCATATTTTTAATGCTTTCTTACAGGAAAATCCCATTGTTCTGGTAACAGGTATTCCATTTTTCCAAGGGCCTCGACACAAACTAATTGTTGTGCAATTTGAGTCGTCCTACGCCCAGAAGAATAATACCGAGGTTCAAGCTCCTTAAGGCCAGCAGTGGCCTCATCACCAATCCGAACCACCACACAATCCATTTTTTCGGCCTGCTGGTTAAACTCATCTGCTCTTTGTTCTACATGGTGTCATTAAGAGACGCAAATCCTGAGAATATAGTAGTCTGTTTTAACTCGGAGACCAACTTAAGCAAGGAATCGGCAGCCTGGACCTGCTCTTCGGGAATGACAAAACAGAAAACCGTTAAACCATTTTTTGACATGATTGCCAATAAACTCTGGAAACATCTCGGGTTCATCACAATTCTGGGCAGATTACAAGCAGATAGTTACATTATAGATGGTCAATGCATCAGAATTACATGCAGTATGAACATGCAGAGGAAGAAAGCTTATGGTAATAAATCATGGTACTGCAAGTTGGATGGTCACTGCATCTTTCACTGCAACTGGCTGAATTTAGAATTCACTAGCAATGTTTATGGAATTAAATCACGGGTTCAATTTTCTAAATATATTCATTAATAATGTTTCAATATTACATACCAATCTGGATAGACACACATCTCCATCATGAAAGCTTCTAGTGATTTTCTTACTGGTGGATCATTCACCTACATATAATTGAATTCAGAGGAAATTTTCAATGAATGTCAAAACAAACACCCAAAGCCATAGCTAAAATACTCCACAGAAGCTGTAGAGTAGAATGATTTGATAAAATGGAAAGAACTTCCCATTTGCATACAAGGCTTCAACCCCAGGTATACTTCACAGTGCGAGATTAAAGTAAGCAGATGAACTAAATGTTCTATAAGTGTACTTTTCCGATATGCGATATTCAGTTAAAACCGTAGATATCTCAAAAGCCAATTATTTTCCTATGACTTGGCTAATATTAGGCAATACTTGCACATTTTTGTGACTTGGCTAATATTAGGCAATACTTACACATTTTTGTTATTAGAAATTCTTAAGCATTTTCCAGACAATGAATAAAAGCTATAAATTGTCATTTTTAGGATAACTGTATTTATAATTGCAAGCACTCTCTCCACAACAGGGAAGTAAGCTGTTTCAACTAAAAGATAAAACGGCCAATTCTTCATCATTGTGCATCAACAGAGTCGGAGAAAATACTAAAATAACTGTAATGAAAGAAGCCAGTAATATGCTACTTGTACTTGAAATGAGAAAAGAGTAATGGCAAAGAAAATAATGAATCTGAGCAGTGGAATACCGTCAAAACATTGACTAACTGGCTGAAATTGTCGACAATACTTGCGATATCAGTTTCGACTCTCTGCATCAGAGTCTTCTGCTTTTGAGAGGCTGCAGCTGCTGCCAAGCAAAAGTCTCGAATATGTTTTAAACTTCTTGTGAAAAAACACAACTCCGTTGGCCCTTTTGCCAATGATGTGAGTATGGCTCGGAGCTTTTAAATGTGTTTTTACAAACATGGTTTAAAATATATTTTTAATAGGCTCTGAACTAGCCAGTTTTATTTTAAAACATTTTCTAGGCACCGCAATAATGTTCGCCTTCGATCACGTGCTATAAATAAAGTGTGGTTTGCTCATAAAATTAATAAAAAAATACTAGAGATCCAACCTTATTTTGTATTTCATGCTGTTGAAAAAACTGAATGTTCTTTATTAAAATAATTCAAACTCTACAAGGAAAAGGAATATGGTCTTATATAGGCATAAGACTAAGATAAATATGGAATCTAAATCTACTCATAATTACAATGATTGTGCAATCATATCTAGAGGATTACACAATCATATTTTAGAAATTCTAACATAATCTCCTACAATCACTCTTACAATTATTTTCCACAATGCCTTATTATGGTGTTGAACTGCACATAGAATGTGATGTGGGCCACAAAGAAGAGAATAGAAATAGCGGAAAGAAGAGAAGCAGAAAAGAAGTAGCACAAAGAAGTAGAAGATTTATAAAGCCAAAGGAAGAAGAAAGAGAGGGAAAATATGATGCCGAACCCGGAAGCAAAAAAGAAAAAGCCCAAAGAAGGAGAAGAAATTAGAATCACAAGAGGCAGAAAAGGGGAAAAGAACCACACGGGCCACAGCTATCTGCACAAAACAATTCTTTATTCTCAAATATCAAGTCTGTAAATAGTGGCTAAATCCTAATCCCTTTATGAATAAATCATTAAATCCCATGAATAAAACAATTCCAATTACAAAATTTAATTAAAATAAACTTCTTAAATAAATAAACTTTCAAATTAAATATCCCCATCAGAATGCCTTGACTTGCATGTGGCAGTACTACATGCAATGCCTTGACATGAATGTGCATGGACATCCCCTTAAAATGCCATGGCCTGGGAATGTCAGATGTTGATTTCTTGATGTTCATTTTCAATTCTTACACTAACATTAGTTATCGTTGACAAAGCACGTCCGGAATAACTATGGTGCAAGAGCTGCTTTTCCAACAATCACTTAGGTAGCTATAGGCAATGGTTAGGTATTTTAGTTTATCAATTTTTATATATTAAATAGAATTCTACATATTTGACTAGTGAAAGACAGATTGGCCAGAGAATTACGCATCGCTTGGGTGGGTTGAACTAGCTTACCCGCCTACCGTCTTTGACAGCATATCGAAATAACAATAAACAAAAGAAAAATCAGTATACTGACCAAGCAAAAAACAAAAATTTACAAAACAGGCAGTCACCGTCTCACATCGTTCAGAGATCGCAAGCGTAACATATATAAATGAAGAAAACAGCAAAAACCCTTTAAATCGTAAAACCCTAAAAGCCCAAAGTATAATAAACTATAAATGGAACTCATAAACACAATAAATCTAGTAGAATTTTCTAAATCATTAGAAGAAAATGGAATTTTCAATAAATGAGCAAAGCATACGTTACCGGGTGAAAGGGGCAAGCGGAGACGACCCAAAAACTATCTTAACAAATGAAATTGCCATTCTTTCTCTCGATAAACAGATCCCAAAACAGTTGAAAATTGACAATCGGAAAATTATCATATTTTACAACAGAGGAGAAAGAGAACGTAAGCAGAGTGAAAATGAAAGAACCCATATTTTACAATTGGGAAATTATCATTTTTCCCATTTAATAAATAGTTTAAATACCGATTAATACGAAAATTCTGAATCCCTCTCTTCTTTTTTTTTCCCACTTACAATTTTCGAATAATTAAATTTTCCTGTATGTAATTATCAATTTAATTTAAAAGAGAAATTTTATATTTTTTTATCTTATAAAAAAAAAAAACACATTTATAATTTCAGATTAAAAATAAATGATTTCAATTTTTTTAAAAAAAGGGTATTTCACTATTTGTTAGTTGGAAAAAATGATAATTTCCCTTTGGCAATTCAAGAGAATAAAATAAGGGTAATTCTCATTCGAGTGCCCTTGTATTTGCTTAAAATATAATTTAAGTAAGGTGCATGTAGAAAACATCTCTTGCCTAGACTAGGTATACCCACATCCTGATAAAAAGATTTTTTTAGAATTTGGATTCAGATCCATATAATGGGATGTATGTTTGTTATTCAAGTGATCATATGTGTGTGGCCACTTTAGTATACACCTATGAAAGTTCGAAAACATTATAATATTTTTGATTTTTTCATATAAAAATATATATTTTTCTATTCAAAATTATAAAATTGCATCATATTCCACTTTAGGAAGTGCAAAATATTATTAATTTTTCACCTTAAAAAAGTGGAAATTGATACACCTTTGAAACTCTAAATAGAAAAATGATAAAATCAAAAATATTATAAATTTTTCAAATTTTTGACTAATTTACAGTGGACAGACATAATTTCCCTTATTTGTATAAGCCTCTGAATATAAACCAATTTATGGAACCATTATAAAAATTATCTTGTTTATTGTCTCTCTCTCTCTCCACATTTACTTTGATTCTTGCATAAATTTTTAAACTTCAATTCATCCCCTCTTTTAAATTGTTTAGGTAGACTTTCAGCAACATCAGTACTAGGGCTCAGCATCGGTTTCGGTTCTATCCGGAACTGATTGAAATCAAACTAATTTTCCGAGTTTTGAATCGGAACCGGTTGGAATCGGTCCAGTTCTGATTCCAAAATGGAAGAACCGAATTTAAACGGTCTGGTCCATTGAACCGATTTCTGGAACCAAATTTAGAACTGATTTTGGAACCAAATTTAGAATCGATTCTGGAACCGAATTTAAAACCGGTTATATAACCAAATTTAGGGTCAATTTAATACCTGATTTAATACCCGATTTGTAAAACGGCATCGTTTTAATTTAGGTATATAATCAACACCTTCTTTTCAACTTCAAGTCTTCAACCTTAGCAAGTTGTTTGCACAATTTTTTGTCAAAAGAACGTGTAAGGTTCAAACCTCCTTAGACACAGTCCCAGCAAGAGGTGTTTGATTAAGTGAATAAGCCTCCAAGGGGCACAAGCACACAAATTACAATCCTAAAATTACAAAGCTACGAAATTAAAATAAAATGGTTGTTTTGAGTCTTCATTTGTTCGGGCCTTTTCTTCTTCGCATGAATGAGCCTTTTATAGTGGGCCTTGTTAACTGCTCGGACGGTTTTAGTTCTTAACTTCTCTGCGACTGCTGGATCGTGTCTTCCAACCGTTGAGTTGTGTGCCATAATTGCCTAATCGTGGAGGAAATTGTCTAACTGCTTAAATCGTGGGATCAACTGTAGTATGCATTAGTCGTCCTGACTCTTTTGTCGTCCTAGTTGCTGTGTCGTCTGGTGATTGTTCTGATCGCTCTTCCCATCGTCGCCCTATTTACGAACCGTTCTGTGGCGTGATACCTGTCCATCCTGCTTGCTTTCGTTCTTGTCGTCCTAGGGCGATTTTCTTTTTTCAACAATTGTCCCCCAAATTCACTTTGATTGAGTTGGAAGTGAAATCAAGGTGAATTTCTTGATTTAGGTAGAATCAGGGCGGTAGACGTCGGCCTACAAGTCCTTGCCCTATTGTTTTGTCGGGCCGTCCTTTACGTTCCCCATACGAGCCCATCACTTTTTCAATAAATGTGCGACCTTTCCCAACACGTTTCATTATGACGCCCATTAATGAGCCGTATTTCACGTCATTTCAGTGTCACCATGCATCACACGTCACTTTTATCCCCTTACATCGAATCGTGTTACGACGCCTGTCTAGGGCGACTTTACAATTTTTCCTCATTCTCCCGCTTTTTCTTCATTCGGCGATTTGGGCTGTGACACATGTCCCAAGGTGAGCCTTCCGCCTTCGTTATATAATGGCCTGCTCTTGTTTTCACTTTACCTTCCCTTTGCAAAACTCTCTTTTTTCGTATTCTCAACCTTCGTTATTAATAGCGTCTTCTTCTTCTGCTCCCAAAAACAGCTCATCCATTTTCGGTGACTACCAGATGGCATTGGGTGACTCCTCCGTGAGTGCTTTCGGTATTCATGTCCTTAATGAGAACTATGGCCAATGCACTCTAGGACCCATTTTCGTCGATGACAACGCCATCGCTACGGCCCCGTTGGCTCAACTGTTTCATTCCACTTCTAACCTTTTTTTTTTCAGAGCCATTGAACGTCTCTCCCCTGGCTCAGTCCAACCCCATTCGCACATGGCCTAAACATGATTATTCCTTTGAGACTTGGTTCCAACGTATGTTGTTACATGCAGATACTCGCACTTTTCTTGAAGAACACGGTTTCCTTTCCCTTATCGAGCTTTCATTGGCTTCGCCCCCTTTTGACCGAAACCTGTTTCCTACCTCATTACTTTTCTGGTCCTCCGATTATAATGTTTTCATCTTCCTTGCTGGTCCTTTCACCATCACCCTTCGCGACATCAGCGCTGTGACCGGGTTGGCCCCTCTGGGTGCGACCATCTCGGCCTGTACAACCTTTCATTTCCCTCAACTTCAATGGACTCTTCGTCCTTCTCGTCTTATTCTGCTTTCTTCCGTGCGTTTTCCAAATCGGTCGGTCTGGTCTCAGTGCTGGAGCGTACGGATTTCCTTCATTATTGGCTTTGCAAATACATCATTTGCGCGCCAATTCAAAAACCCGTGGTGGGTTATCTCCCTATCTCTTTAGACTTGGCCAACGGTCGTCGTTTGGATCTGCATCCTTTTTGTTGGCTGCCACTTATCGTGGGTTGGCCATTCTCCAAAAATAACTTCGGTCAGGGCTTTCGCCGATCGCTTCTGGCCCTCTTTGGCTCATCCAGCTTTGGCTTAGAGCCTATTTCCCAGTCTTCGGCTCAATTGAGTCAAATCATTCTTATCTTTGTGCTGGTCTTTTGTTTGCCCAACTTCGGCCAACCTCTCTCATTCCTCGTACTATTTTTGAATACTTCTACACCCTTTCTCGGGTCCATTCTTTCTTTCCTTTCTCCCTGGGCGACAGCCCTTCTTTCGTCCATGAAATCCCTGAGTCAGAAGAGGATGAATCAATTCATCGCATATGGCGCAAGTTTTTATGCAGCTGCGATTTGATTCATGACATCCTGACCGAGGCTAATGGCAAGGCCGGAGTAGAGGTCTATTCGCCTAACTTCACTGCCCGCCAATTTGGTCTTGTTCAAGGATGGCCTCTTCCACACGCGCTCTACTTCATCGGACCGTTTTAAAGTTCTTTCGCTCTCGGACATAGATCAATATTTGTCAGAGACTCGTTCTTTGCTATCTTTTTTATTGCAGTCTCATTTTCACCGTGCACTTTGGTCCATTCTCTCTTCGACCTTTTTTGGCCGTCTGGTCGGGAGAGACTATTTTCTTTGCCCTTTGCACGGTTATTTTCCACCATCCATTTTTCTTCCAAGTCCTCGGAGTCGGCGGGGCCGAAGAAACCGGTCGAGGCAACCAAGGCGAAGAAGATTAAACAGGCCAAGCGGAAACAGCCTTCCCCAACTCATGGCTCTGATTCAGACGTGCCCCTCATACGTCGAGCTAATGTACAATATGAAACTATGCCCCTCTTGTATATCGGGCTGAAATTTAACTTGGGATTTTATAAGTTAAATATCTTGTGCAGGTGCTTATGACAGAGCCATCTTCTGCCATACCTGGAGCGACTCAAGCTGAACCCATATGGGGAAGCTGAACCCACCGTAGTCCCGATGGTTCAAATTCCATCAGACGATAACGAAGAGGCCGAGGCTCCAATCACAGAACAACAGGGTGAAACAGCTGCTAATGATCCTTCGCCCGGAGTCGACCCCCAAGGTACAGGGACATGTATAGAATTTGACCGTTTGCGCCCGTTTTTCGAGGAAATTTCACGAGACCATCCTCTATTTGAATGCCCCCCTTGGATGATCTTATCCCAACTGTGCAGGACCCGGATGACAAGTCTATTCTGCCAGAACCTATTTGGTCGGATGACATGTCTCTTTGGCGTCATCTCAAATGGCTTTACCCCTTGGTACGCAGGATGGCCGTCACGGGGCTTAGGGGAAGTTATATGGATGTAGACGGCCTTTTTAGTTTGGCTGAATTGGAGTTATTAGAAGAGGCTCGGTCTATGTACAAAGACGATGTACTTCGTCGCATTTATGAAGATGATGAGGTTATTTATATTTCTGATTCTTCTGATTCTGATTCTCCTGCAGATGTTCAGTCAGTAGTCGTGCCGCAACAGTCATCGCCTTCACGGGCAGCATCTCCGGACCCTACAATGCAGGCCTCGGTTCCAAAATGGCCGTCGTCTTCGGCCCATTCACCATCTTTTTTTTGGGTGACCTCCCCGGTCCCTTTGGCAGAAGAAACCTCTGCTTGTGATCGGTCATCGTTCTCGGCTCCTTCGTCTACCCTCCATCGGCCTGCATCTCCTGATCCTGCCATTCAACAAGTAGCTACTTCCGACCAACCGTCATCTTCGGCTCCTATTGCTTCTCCTCTTCGGGCGTCATCTCCCATTCTCCCAGTCCAATCTCTTAGGGAAGAACCGGTATTGCCACTGGAAGCCCCTATACCATCTGTTGTTGAGCCGTCCGCATATGCTCGTAGGCCCGAAACTCTAAGTGGTTTTTTTTTTCTGGTTTGATTTACTAACTTTGGCTTTTTTGTAATCAGGCGTCAGATCAATTCTTGTAATCGGTCCAGGATATTTTGAGCGATCTGGACCAGTTAGCCTATGCTTCGTCCTTGCCTCCCCTATCTCCGGCCCAGGCTACAACAGACTTGGAGGCCCTTCGGGATGTTATCGGCCAATATGCATCGCTCATGACAACTGACATCGGCCAAGCTGCCCTGCCCGAGAATATGCTTAAAATGGAAAAGGCTTCTTCTGAGCTAGACCGATTGATGGGTCTTCCTGTTTTGCCGATTTTAGCGGAAGGTCGTCTTTCCCTTCAAGACTTGCAAAGCAATATATCGGCCCTCATTCTTCGCTATCGGACCGTACACAGTCAGAAGGTCGGGCTACAAGCCTCTATAACTAAAAAGGACAGGCTTCGAGACACCATTGATAACTTTCGGCAAGCCATAAGAGAATCTACAGACGAAATGGTTATCGAGGAGTCTGTGTTGCTGGATTTAGAACGAAAACTACAAGATATCCAGTACCAGATAAAGGAAAGCCGCATGAGGAGGGATGCCAAGAAGAAAGGGGTTGCCTCTCTGGTAGCTGAGGCCACTTCTACTATGGCCGAGTTTAGGGATTTGGCCCGAGTCGATTTTGAGAGGGGTCTGGCTGATCTAATAAAGGCCGATGTTGAGATGTAGAGAGAATGGCAGAACCTGGGGGAGAAGTTCACGCTTCTGATGGATTCGCCTGACGAGCTTCAGTGATCTTCGGCCAGCCAATAATTATGTATACTGTTAGGAGGTTATATTCGTCCTTTTGTTTGTAACAGGAAAAATTAATGAAATCAATACATTTTGTTTATTTTTCTTTGTCCTTATGGCAAAGACATTACGTTCTCGTGCTCCCATAATGAGGGCACATATTTTTTCAAGTATTTACCATTTATCGCTCTAACATGCATTTTTCCATTCAAATTGTTTAAATGGTAGGCCCCATTTGGCAATACATTTTCTACTTCAAATGGGCCTTCCCAATTAGGCGACCATTTGCCATATGCTGGATCTTTGGCACCAAGTGGCAATATAGTTTTCCACACTAATTCACATTTTCTGAACGATTTAGCCATGAATTTCTGATTATATCCCTTCGCCATTTTGGTCTTTTGTGTTTCCAAACGGTTTAAGACATCACATTTGATATCGTCCAATTCCAACAAATTTTGGATCATTGCTTCGCTGTAATCTTCCATTGTCAATTCTTTTTGCAATACCACCCTAGTGGATTTAATATTAATTTCAACTGGTAATACGGTCTCTTGACCATATACTAATTGAAATGGCGTGACTGAAGTATTCGTTCCTGGTGACGTCCTATATGCCCATAGAGCCTGACTCAAACACTCGTCCCTTCATCTGGCATTGTCCGTTATCATTTTCCGAATCAATCCTTTGAGGGTTTTATTGGACGATTCTGCCTGACCATTCGACTGAGGGTAATATGAAGTAATATTTATTAGTTGGACCCCGTATTCGGCCAGAAAGCTTTTAACCTTTTCTCCATTTAACGAAGTACCATGATTCGCCATTATTGTCTGTGGGATTCTGAATCGGTGGATGATGTGCTCCTTTATGAATTTGATAATTTGCTCTTGAGAAATCTCCACTACCGGAATTGCTTCCACCCATTTGGTAAAGAAATATGTGGCGAGGATTATGAAGGTATGTCTCTTGCTAGATGCAAGGTATATTTTCCTCTATCAAATCTATCGCTCATCCCATGAACGGCCATGATTTAATAACAGGGACCATTTCGGTTGCTGGTGCCCTCTAAATAGGCCCATGCTTCTGACAAGCAACGCACCCCTTGGCATACAATACACACGATTCTCCAATTTTCGGCCAATAATATCCGCTCCGTATGATCAACCACCTCATCTTTATTCCAGCCTGGTGAGCCCCACAAACACCTTCGTGTATTTCGGCCATAATAGTTATGGATTCCGATGGCCCTACATATTTCAACAATAGACCGTCTTGGCGTTTTTTATATAACACATCTCCTGACACCACGTAGTTCAAGGCTTTTAGTTTCAGCCTCCGATCTTTCCCATTTTTCGGTTGTCTTAGGAATTCTTTGATCTCTTTCCTCTAATCGTCCTCATTTTGGACTTCAACGGTCATGACATCCATCACTCTCTTTCGTCTCATTAGGGCTGGCTTGACCTCTTCGCTCCTATATATGCCATCTATGTTTGTCTGTTTATATCCTGAGGCCGCTTGGGCCAAGTTGTTGGCCACTTCGTTCTTCATCCTTGGAACGTGTTCTAGCTCCGCAAAGTCAAATTGATCTAGCAACTCTTTGGCTACATATGATAGTGCCATGCCTGATGGGCTCTGGAATTTGAAGGCTCCTGTTACCTGTTGGATTACTAGTTGCGAGTCTCCTCTAATGAACACGTGTGTTACTCCCATATTAAGGAGTATTTCCAACCCAAATATCAGGGCCACATATTCGGCCTGGTTGTTGGTGCAATATTCGTCCAACCTGATTATGAAACGGAATGATTCTCCCAATGGACTGACTAAGACTATTCATATCCCTGCTCCTTTCATCGTGCTAGATTCATCAAAATACATCGTCCATGGTTTCAAACTGCATTCATCTAATTCCATTTCCATTTCTCTAATGGTACTTAAACATGGGTGATCGGCTAAGAAATCTGCCAAGGCCTGAATTTTTACAGCCTTTTGAGGTTCATGTCGTATATCGAATTCTGATAATGATAATGACCAGAAACCAACTCTTTGATGCAAAATAGGACGATAGAACATGTACTTTATTATATTAACTTTAGTAATTAAGTACACTGTAGTCGGCCTAAAGTAGACTCGTAATTTAGTACATGTAAAATATAAAGCCAAACACAATTTCTCCATTGGAGAATAATTACATTCATACTTCAGCAATTGTCTGGTGATATAATAGATGGCTCTTTTGACATCCATGTCATCATCTTGCGCGATCATCCTAACTATGGATTGCTCTTCGGCGGATATGTAAACTTCATTGGCCGTCCTGGCACAAGGGGTACCATCACCGGCGGCTGTGATAAATATTTCTTCAGGCTCTCGAAAGCCTTTTGAAGTTCTTCGGTCTAGACGAACTCGTCCTTATCATTTAGTTTCAATGTTCGTCCATGGTCACAAACTCAGCCACTATATCATCTACATAAACTTCTACGAATTTGCTGATCATGTCATGGAAAATTAGATTCATGGCCTGCTGGTAAGTAGCCCCAGCGTTTTTTAGACCGAACTGCATCACCACCCACTCATAACATCTTAAAGAACCTGGGCACCTAAAAGCCATTTTATGTATATCGCTTTCGGCGATATAGATATGATTATATCATGCGTACCCATCCATAAAAGAGTACACCTGATACCCTGCTGTGGAGTCTACTAGGGAATCTACCGTCGGCATGGGGTATTGATCTTTTGGTGTGGTCAAGTTTAAATTCCTAAAGTCTATGCATATTCTTAGCTTTCCATTCTTTTTCAAGACAGAGACTATATTTGACAACCATTTTACATATCTGGTCGTCCTAATGAATTTCGCCTCCAAAAGGCGTTTGACCTATTTCTTAATGTCAGACATGACATTGGGTGTAAACCTCCAAGGAGGTTGTTTATACGGCCTATGGTTTGACATAATTGGCAACCTATGTTCCACTAACGTTCTATCTAAACCAGGCATTTCATTATAGTCCCAAGCAAAATAATCTTTATATTTTTGTAACAAATGGATCAGTTTTTCGCGTACCCGGGCCTCTAATTCCTTGCTGATGTAGGTGATATGTCTATCCTCCTCACTTCCCAGGTTTACCTCATCCAATACATCATGTACCCTTGTGATGCTCGCCTTATGACGCCCATTCAGAGCGTATTCTTCCTCTTCCATTTGTTGTTCGCTCTTGTGACTCCCTTCCATCAAACAATCTACCCCGCATGCCTCTCTTATTCTGTCTTCTGTTTAGTACGCTAATAATTTATCCCTTAAGGCCAAAATCGCGGCCTGAGCTTCGACTTCATTTTCTCGTTCAGTTACATAAGCCATTAAGTTGGCCCTGGTAGCCGCGAGTGTGGCTCGTTCTTTACTCTGCTTGTTCTTCTTCATTTGAACTACTGTGTGTTGGCTCTCCAAATACCACTGTGGTTGGCCTTGTTTGCGCGAACAAATCATTTAGTAGACCTGCGGGGTATGGCTCGTCATTTTGAGCCACAATGGCCAAATTTTCTCCTTCATTCAGAACTCTGGTCGACCCGTAATTTCCTTCGTACATGAAGTATTCGGCCGAATTTATTTTTACAGCGAAAGGCTTGTTATCAGCATGTACTATTTCCACTTCATCTCTCTGGTTCCAGAAAACTAGGCATTGATGAAGGGATGAAGGAATACATCGGCTGACGTGGATCCAATCCCGTCCTAAGAGCATGCTATACGTGGTTGGTCCATCTATAACGAAGAACACTATTGTCTTCGTAGTGTTCCCTACTTGCAAATCTAATGCACGACCCATTTGGCCGTCGTCGCTCATTCATTGAAACTTGTAAGCACCACCTCTGTAGGGATGAGATCGTCTTCTGACTTTGCTAAATGCCTTAACATCCTAAATGGGATTGCATTGATGGCTGCCCCATTGTCAATCAATACTTTGGTGATGGTTATCCCGTTGGCCTTTGCTTTTACATACAACGGCCGCATGTGCTTAGTCATTTGTGGTGGTGGTTTTGGGAATATCACATTCCCTGATAGGCCTACCTCCATTATTTGTTCATTCCCGGCATTGGCCCGAGGTAGTCCCTCCTCCATGTCCCATCTAGAGGGTGGTAATGTGACTGGCGCATCATGAGAGACATTATTGACGACCAGTCTTCGCTTTTCCGCCCTAGTAAAAGTCCGTTTTATTTTGGGCGTTCCATATAGGACGAGGTATGAGGATCGTCCCAAGTCTTCTCCTAGTGTTCCGACTGCAGGGTTTCTGGCCTCATACAATTCTTTGAGAAGCCGATTCTGTGATATTTCCCTTCTTCGTGCTTCAATCCTGATGTCTATTTCTTCTTCTATGTCAGTCATTTACTTGTACGAAGCCTCTCTGTGTGTTATCGAGATTGTTACAAATTCCGTCTCATCACCATCATAGATATCTTCGTTATTTCCAGAGCCTTCACTGTTGTCTCCCTTGAATTTTTCGGACAACAAGTAATGATTAGCCACATTTGGTGGCATACTGCCGAACTGAATGACAATAGGGGGTTCCTCGTTGTCTGTCTCATCCCGCTTTCGTCTATCAAACTTGGTACGCTCATCGCAGTTCGTTGTTGTCCCTTTCTCTGTCGTCACTCTTTTTACTACTCACATCCGGTTTCTCCCTTGTATAAGCACTGCGGCCTGTGGTGATTTTCATTTCACCTTGTTGGCGCATCATACGACCATAATTTCTCTGGTGTCGCCTTAGTTGCGTTCTTGTCATCTCGTCCACATGAGGGTAGTTCCTTCCCGGACATTGCTCCGAATATGGTCTACGGTACGAATGCCATACGTTGGGCCGATGAATTTTCGGCCTAAACGTCCTTACATTTTGGAAAAGTTTTGAATTCTCACCGTAGAACCTTGTTGCGAAGGTCATCGGTTGTCATGTTACTGGCTATTTCTTTACAGGCCTTTCATAGGTATCTTCCAACTCCCTCATCCACTCTATACTGTTCTTGTACCGTTCGCATAGATTTCGCCGATCCTTCATTTCTTGAGGTGTTTTAACCCTTTACAGAGCGCTCGGACGACGATAGTCCTGATCTTCATCTAGGATCAACTTGAACTTTGGCGAGTTCATTTTAGTAAGGTCCGAGTTGATCATGTTTAATTCCATCGGCTTTGGAAAAGGGTTTTCGTCCACCGCCATCTTTTTTCGAACGTTATTCATCCAGATTCTATGGCATCCTGCAAAACATTCTAAAAAACAAGACAATTATTAGTTGAAAGGGACCATGCATTATGCCACTTACAATATTTTTTACCACCGATTTGCTCGGCGCTTGGCAATGTGTGACGATCGTTCACACTAATTTGCTTGTCTTTATATAATTGATCGAATATGGCATCGACTTTCGTGACATCGAAAGAGAAGTTCCTACTCTTTTTATCGTTCTTTTCTTTGGCTTGGGGTTCAACCCACGCCTTGCAAACATACGGCTTCCCTCTAACCAATTAGACCTGACATAAGTCGGCCGATTCGATATCCATTTCACCGATTCGATATCGTTATTTTTTATTAGTTTTTTGTTTATTTACTTAAAATATTGAGTGTGGTGAAGACTGATGAGCTTTTTTTTTAAATGTTGTAGGATTGAAGGCAAGGGAAACGAAATCTTGCAAAACCATCAACTTATTGCTAAGTTTGAATCAATTTCTAAAGAGAACAAAAAGAAACTAGTTGATGGTGCATTTGGTGAAGTTCTAAAAGCTGCCTAGATAACAATATTACTTTTTTGCTTTGTTTTTTGTATTTTGATTTCGTTATACAGTTTGCATAACTTGTAAATTTTTTTTTGGGTATGATTGTGAAATTTAGGAAGCAATTGTTTTGCCTTCATAGGTTGCGCTTGCTGTCCATCCAAGGCCTGGTGTTTGGGAGTACATCAGAGTGAATGTCTATGACCTCGTCTTTGAAGAGCTCCAAGTAGCCGAGTACCTGCACTTCTAAGGAGGAACTTGTTGACAGTGGGTAATTTTGTTTCTGATCTGTTGATTTGTTTGCTTATATTTACTAATTTCTGTATCTTGACAATGTTTTTTGCACTTGCTGCAGCTCCAATGATAACTTTGTGCTTGAGTTGGATTTTGAGCCATTCAATGCATAATTTCCCCATCCAAGTCTTTCAAAGTCCATTGTAAATGATGTGGAATTCTTTAACCGCCACTCTTCCATGACAAGGAGAGCATGCACCCACTGCTTGAATTTCTCAGAGTCCACTGCTACAAGGGCAAGATAGATTTTTATCTCTATAGGCTCTTAGATCTGTTCAATTATTAGGATATAAATATGTTCTTTACCAATGAATTTGTTGGATTTGGTGCTTGGAGTGTCAATACGAATTATATATTTTATTATTTATTAATAAAATAACTATATCTTCATTTCACACATTATTAATGGTATTGTCATTATACGTATTAGATTGATGTATAGATATGCTAAGTATGACATCGACCTTAGAATAGTCTTGTAGTAATACTGGACACTAGGTGGTCCGACATTGTGATAAGTATTACTATTATAAATTATTCTTAAAGTAAATATTCATAGTCGTTGGTTTTGGAATACGGTCGAATTCCTATAACCTAGAAGACTAGCACATGTCATATATTGGAATTGGAATTGCAATGATTTAACCCGATGTACCATAAGTTTTGGAAACTCATATAGACCTGTGGGTATTGGTTGGAGCGAATACTGAATGACTCACATGTGATTCCTAATAGTTGGAAGTACACACCACCGTTAATAGGAATCTCCCTGAGTCGGGTAGCATATGTAATCCTTTGACTATATGATAACATTGATTTTGTGTGAGATCCTCCACACTTTGATGTCATCTATGTCAGAAACATTTCATGGTCTGGCCTCTAGATGTTCGTTGGGTGTGGACCGATGCACTCAATAATCAAGTGCGAAGCAAGATAGGATCCATCGAACCGTATGTGTACCATAAGAGGTTTAGGTGTCCATGTGAGTAAAGTCACGATTGTTAAAGCTTTTGCCAAAGTCGATCACATAGGGTGGATCGCATCAGTTATGAATAATTTTGTACATGTCGACATGAGATGTGCGCCTCGGAAACTTGACGGTGTATTCTATGTTTCCTAAGCACAACTCGGATAGTCTACGACAGAGGGATTGTTAGACATATGTGATGGCCTCGCTTGTATAGTTCAGAACGGTCGTTCGTGTTTTTTGTGAATTCGGAGGTGGCCGAATTACGTACATATTAGCTAGGCTTATATGACGAACGTGTCTGAACTTAGAGAGTCCCAATATGAAATGTACTTGTTGAGCACTTGGGTAGCCGATTAATTTTGATAAAAGATAATATTCGATATTATAATTATCAACTAAGATAATCAAGTGTTATTGGATAACATTGATTATTTACTTGGACCTAATTGGATTAATTCAATGATTAAACATGGGCTTAATTGTAAAATCATAATTATCTCCACCATTTTAGGATATTATGGTAATTGTAAGTCTGTAATAATAGGTGATTTTGGCTTGATTTAATTGGATTAAATCAAAGTGGCAAACATTTAACTAATCCATTTCCTAATCCTTGGCTTGATTTAATTGGATTAAATCAAAGTGGGAGACAATGGAGATTAGTCACACCTAATTATACATATTTAGACAAATTAGATTAAGCCCACATAAATTTGATTACAACTTTTATTAATTAAAAATTGTCTAAGTTTTGCTATAAATTGCAAACTTTAGAAAGGTTTTAATTAAGAAAAGCAAGAGCTTGAGAAAGTTAAGAACAATCAAATTCTTAGAGAAATTAGTCTAAATTAGAGAAGTGTTTAAAGAAGCTTGTGAGGTCTCTACAACATTTCATCTAAGAGAAATCTGTAGGGGTTTTAGGGGCAGAATCCGGTAACGGAGCGGAAGCGGTGGAAAATCAAATTTTCCGATTTCAAAACTTTTTCTCGGATTAATTAAATAAACATATTTATTAATTATCCAATAATCAAATTATGAAATAAAATTCAAATAAATCATATTTAAGTGAATTTACTGAATTGCCCTTATACTTGGTACTTTGTCCATTTTAGTCCGAAATTGATCAAATCAATTTTGAATGATTCTAAATCATTTCTAAGATGAACTTAGCATGTTCAAAACATTAAAACACCAAGACAACACAAATGCCCAAAAATTAGACCCATGGCCGAATGCACCTCTCAAGTGCATTATTGTGCACTTTGTCATTTCATGCATCAAAACACATCAAGATGTAATCCAATGAACATGAAAATTTATATGCATCATATACACATCCAAATACACAACATATATGAAATGCCCCAAATTTGGAATTGGTCATGAACCCTAATTTTTCAATTTCTTCAAATTGGACAAATTAGACCAAATTGGTTAAATCCAATACTTCAATCATGTTTCTTCCATCCAATCAAAGTCTCAACACAATGAAACAACTCAAGATCAAATCTAGGTCATCTAAGAGTGGGTCAACAACTCTATATTAGCAACAAGGTTTCCAAAACCATAAAAGAATATTTATAACTACACTAGTCACAAGCTTTCTCCATTATACATGCTCAACACTTTCATCAAAGTTCACAACCAAATAAAACACAAAGTATAAGAAGAGAGACAACAACAAAGCAACACAAAATGATGCTAAGCATGTTAGAAACAATTTTCATGTTGAAGACTTTGAAAGATAACTTACAAAATCATAATTTTCCAAGCTATCTTCCTTTAGGCTTCAAGCTTTTCTCTCAACTTTTTTATGTTTATTTTGGTATCAAATGAACTCCTTAAAACCTAAAATGAAATGAAACAATATATACCTCCTCCAAAAGAAGCCTTGGCCGAATTGGTGGAGAAATATACAAAATATCATGATATTTGATTTCATTTAATTTTGCTTATCAACTTGCAACTTTAATCATAAAACAATTTAATGAATAAAGTAAGTCAACAATTGCAACTCAAAAATATAACCATTATATTTAATTAAGGGTCTTGGGCGAAATTATGTATACATATATACCAAAATTTCATTTCAAATTCATTTAACAAAATTTGATCAACTTGATTAAATATCTAAAAAACACTTTATTAGATATTTATCACTTGGTCAACAAAGGCAACCATGCCATTTAATTCAAATATCCTAAGTTAAGATATTTATATTTTAATTAATTTAATCATTTAATAATTAAATAATTAATTAATTAATCAAATACATATATTTATTTAGGATATTAGTCAAATATCTCAATTTTACTATTAATTAATGTGTATTTAAATTAATCAAGTATTAAATGTAAATACACAATAATTAACTAAATGACTATCGGGTCCCTTTAGCATGTATCTTGCATTTAACCTTTAAACGACTTAATAAATAATCAATATTATTTATTAATGTAGCTCTAGTGCTCTAAGAGTATATTTCATTATTGAGACTCTCTAGATTCAGGTATATCCGTCACGAAATTCAATTTCGTGGCCATAATCTATCCACCCGTAGATTATGACGATCACGGATAAACTAGCTGAATCATACAGGTCAAGGTCATTGCATACGTATAATCCATCCGTCACAGGTATCCGGATAATCCCAGAGATATAGATGTAAACGTCAAATCTCTATAGGTATTATCCCGTCGACGTATCTATTAGCAATCTCTAAATAACATTCGGAACTTACTTCTGAAGTATACTGTGGCCACAGATTTAACAGACTGCTAATTATATATGGACTACCTATGCTCTGTACACAGAACTGACAGATCATATCTTGACACACACAGGATATCCTGAGGATCGGTCCACACCCAACGAACAGGCGGAGGTCTGATCTAAATAGATCGGTGACGTGACTGCCATCTAAGTGTGGAGGATGTCTCATACATCCACAGTGGTATCTCAAGTTGAAGGACCACTATGCTACTCAACCCGTGAAGATTCTTATTGACGTTGGTGTACCATCCATTAAGAATCTTCGGTGAGTCGTTCAGTGTTTATCCACTATAAACACCTACACGTCTATACGAGTCTCCCTAGACTCATGGTTCATTGGGATAAACCATCGGACCAAGTCTCGATATACGACATGTACTGGTCTCAACGGATTTGACTAACCGACCCGTGTTAGCAAATCTTGACCAGGAACTATGTTTGATAACATACATATAGCAGTGACACTTCCCAATGTCAATTACAAACTAACTTTGTAACTGTGTACTGCATTATATATTATCGGGCCTTTGTCTAATATATACATATCACTAAACCACATTTAGTTTCAATCAAATCGTAATCAGATCGAATATGTATATAAAAACAAGAGGTGCAACCACAAATAAGTAATATTATGGAATAAGGGGATGTTCGTATTCATGAATCAGACATAAATACGGTCCAGATTGGCGCTCTGAGCACCAACCCCAACAAAATCAAGATTGGATCTTGGGGTGAAGCTTGCTAGCATTGGAATCAAGATTGAATCTTGGAGTCAAGCTTGCTAATCCTTGGAAGTTCTCCAAATAATTCAACAAAGAGAAGTAGATTGGATATTTGAATCAACTTTGCTAGGTAAGTTTGATCTTATCTAAAAGCTATATTTTTCATTAGTGAGACATATAGTGCTGAATTTTGTATTAGATACATAATGTTGAAATTAGGCTAATTAATTTTGTTAGGATGCTTTGGAATTATAAACACAATATGTTTGTAATTGAGTCAAAATATTTATGTTAGACATAAACATAAAATTAGAGTTTGGAACTCTAGATTAAAGCTTAGAGCTATGACTACCATTCTAGAATCATTTGACCACCTTTGTGTGACCTAGAATTGTTCACGAGACATTTCTTATTGGGATTCTAATTTGGTTTGTGTATTTGATTCAAAATTTACTCAAATACGTATTTAGAATAAATTTATATCTTTGTAAAAATATTTGATATTTTGAAAAACTTGATTTTTTATTCTATAACATATGTTGATGGTGATTTTGATGTTAAAAATTAATTTTGGGTGTTTTTGAAGTATTTAGGGAAGAGCGGAAGAAATTAGTGTAATAGACCATAATTCCTTCAGGTCACTGGAAAGTGAGCTAAGGAAAGTATAAGGAAGCAAATGATTTTAAAAAAAAGACTTGCACGAACTGTGCACACGCCGAATTTGTTTTTGCTCATTTTTGAGCTTCCGGACTTCGATTCAGCCCCAGTTTTTTCCTATATACTCGTAATGGAATATAGAATTTTATTAAATATTTAAAAATTACACCATTTCTTGATATCCACAAATTAGACCCATTTCCGCTGCGCGGGGCACCGATCCGACCATAAGGGTTCCACAACTGCCCCAACAGAATGGTATCGGTAGCAAGGCTTAACCACACAACACATATTGCATGTTAGACGTGTATTTGAATCTATGCCCTAATACTTTTAATTTAATTATGCATAAGACATATTTGATATGTAAAACATGTTTTAAATTAAAATTTGGACCTAATTAAATTAATGACTTGATTGTCATAAATCTCACGTGATTAGGTGATTACTTTATTTAAGTAATAATATTAGTAATGTTGGAGCATTATTGGATGGTACGTCTTGTCAATAGGGAGATGAATAATTTTTTACTACTTATATCCAATATCGTCATTAGTGTGAGGGTATAAGTGCTCGGAACTTAGTGTGAGGATAAGAAACGGTTCAGGACCAAACTAGGAGTCACATGAATGTGTCAAGTTTATAAAGGCCAAGACCGTCGATAGTGTGAGGCTGGAGTAAATGTCTTGGGATCCACTTCCCACTATGGAATTTTGATAGTCAAATTTCTATTTTTCGGTTAAGGGAGATTACGAAATTACTTAAAGTAGTGAGAGGGCACTAATAGATTTAAAATTCCATAATCAATTAGTATTATTATTTTTGAAATGAAAAATGTTATGCTACTGTTTAAAATGTTGTCTTGTAAATGGCTCCACTAATCCATTGATGAGACTTTTGGATACCAATAAACTAAAAGGAGCCGAGAACTATTTCGAATTGGAAATGAACATACGCCTTGTCTTGGAGTTTGAAAAATTGACTTATGTAACTGTCAATCCACTGCCTGTTGAAATCGATCCCGACTCCACTCTAGAAGAGCGAGAAACTTTTAATAGATGGAAGGATGATAACCTGAAGGTGAAATCCTACATCTTGGGATCGATGGTTCCAGATTTGCTGAGACAGTACATAGAGATACAAGATGCTTGGAGCATCATGCAAACACTCAAGGAGTTGTTCGACGCAAATCAAGAGATAAAAATTTATCGAAGGTCTAAGGAATTGTTCCGTGATGAACTCAAGGATGGATGAGCTGTCAACATTCATGTTTTGAACATGATCGGCCGTATACGATACCTGGAACGACATGGCATTGTGATTAATGAACAACTGGGCCGTAATTTGATTCTGTCTTCTTTGTCTGGATCTTATGCTGGATTTGTATTAAACTTCCATATGCACTCGATGCAAGCCAGCTATGAAGAACTTCATAATATGTTACGCACGGCGGAACATGATATGAGAAAAGGCAACCCCACTTTGTACCTACATGGTGGAGCTAGCTCTTCGAAGACTTCTGGGAAGTCAAAGAAAATAAAGATGGGGGAAAATAAGATATCAACGAAGAACTCCAAGAAGCACAAATGTTCTAAATCGCTAGTAGCTCGTGACTAATGTCTACAATGCAAGAAGTCTGAACACTAGAAGAATGACTGTCCAGAGCTGAAAGGAAAAGCAGGACCCTCAGGTACGCTTTGTATTTTTCCAATTATTGACATCTCATTAACCTTAGATGCAAATAGTAGATGGGTGTTAGACACTGACAATCCTACTTATATTTGCAACTCCCTGTAGGTAATGAGGGTAAAAAGAATGCTGAATAAATGGGAGATTCAGCTTAGAGTTGGCAATGACGAGACATTGGATGTTAAAGCCATAAGAACGGTTGTTTCCCAATAGATGTAAATTAGATTTCCATGACTGTTATTATGTTCCATCACTTACCAGACAAATAATATCACTGCCAATATTAGATAAAGAGGAATATTAAATAAACATTAAGGATGAAACTTTATGTTTGTATGATAAAAATAATTTATTGAAATATGAATGTTCTTTATCAAACTATCACTATGTTTTGGAAATATATAGATATGTCTTTAATGTAAAGGAAAATACAAGTAGGAAATCTGAACTAAATAATACTGAATTATGACATATGAGATTGAGCCACATAGGTATTAGACGTCTATCCAAATTGGTAAATGATGGTTTGATTGAAAGTCTTACCTTAGATCCTTATCTGATTTTTGAGTCATGTATCCAAAAAAAGATGACAAATGCCCCATTTTTAGGTGTTGGACACTGTGCTGGAGATTTATTGGAACTAATACACAATGATGTGTGTGGTCCATTAAATCATGCCGCTCATGATGGTTCAACATACTTCGTGACATTCACGGATGATAAGTCTAGGTATGGATATGTCTATCCGATGAAACATAAGTCGGAAACATTTAACAAGTTCAAAATATTCTGAAACGAAGTAGAAAAACAAACCAGTAAATTCATCAAGTGTCTTAGATCAGATCGAGGCGGTGAATACATGAGTGAAGAATTCAGAAATTATTTAAGGGAGAATGAAATTCTTACCCAATATAGCCCACCTGGAACACCTCAACACAATGGTGTGTGTGAGAGACGAAATCGTAATTTATTGGATATGGTACGATCCATGATGAGCTATACATATCTTCCTTATTACCTTTGGGGATACGCTTTACTTACTGTTGCCCACATACTTAATAGGGTTCCATCGAAAGCTGTTTCTACGACCACATATCATATATGGTTCGGTAGAAATCCAAGTCTTAGACATTTAAAGATTTGGGGTTGTCCTGCATACGTTAGAGATACGCAGCGGGATAAACTAGCACCCAAATGGTATAAATATAGGTTCGTTGAATATCCTGATAATTCCATGGGATATCAATTCTACGATTCCGAGCAATGAAATGTATTTGTTGTTCGCTTTTCCACTTTTCTTGAAAAGCAATTTTTGAGAGAAAGTGGGAATTGTAGAGAGATTAAACTTGATGAGTTTGATCCTAACATTAAGGAACCTGAGATGGAACCCGAGATTTAATCAGGTAAATAATATACAAAACAGGTTTTACGTAAGTGTTTTTAACATCTGATACGAGCCTTGATGTTATCCACTTGGAGGAAACAGATCTGACTACGTATAAAGAAGCGATATTGGATATCAATTCGGGAAAATGGTAAGAAGCCATGAAATCTGAAATGGATTCAATGCATGACAATCAAGTTTGGGACTTAGTTGAACTTCCTGAAGGAATTAAACCTATTGGTTGTAAATGGATTTACAAAAGGAAGCGAGGGCCCGATAGAAATGTAGAAACCTTTAAGGCCGACTGGTAGCGAAAGCTTACACTCAACGTCCTAGGATTGACTATGAGGAAACTTTTTCACCAGTAGCCATGCTAAAATCCATTAGGATTCTTTTAGTCATTGCTGCATATCACAACTATAAGACATGATAGATGGATGTGAAAATCGCTTTCCTAAATGGATTCCTTGAGGAGGATATCTATATGGAACAATCAGAGGGTTTCGTATCCGGTGAAACTTCAAACTTGGTTTGTAAGCTCCAAAAGTCTATTTATGGACTTAAAAAGGCATCTTGAAGCTGGAATCATCATTTTGATGAGATAATTAGATTATCTGGATTCATCAAGAATGAGGAAGAACCATGTGTTTATAAGAAAGTGGGTGGGAGCATGATAGTTTTCCTAGTCTTGTATGTAGATGGCATCCTTATCATAGGAAATGATATAGGATTGATGCAAAGTGTGAAAGTCTACCTTTGCAAGAACTTCTCCATGAAATATATGGGTGAAGCTTCCTATATACTAGGTATAAGACTCTACCGGGATAGAATTAGGAAGCTTATAGGGTTTTCGCAATCGACGTACATATATAAGATGTTAAAAATGTACGGTTTTACCAACTGCAAGGCAGAAAATGTACATTTCTGATACAACATACATCTTTCAAAGAAAATGGAACCTCAAACTGAGGAAGAGAAAGTTAGGATGTCTAACTTGTCATATGCTTCTTGTATTGGAAGAATAATGTATGTTATGCTATGTACTAGACCTGATATCAGTTTCGGGGTCAGTGTGACCAACCGATATCAATCTGATCCAGGTAATGCTTATTGGACAGCCGTGAAACATATCCTAAAATATCTTAAGGGTACTATAGATAAGTTTATGATATATGAAGAAGATGAGCTACAAGTTAAGGGTTATACAGACTCCGACTTCCAGGGAGATCCATATGATCGAAAATATTTACCCTTAGCGGTGGTGCGGTTAGTTGGCGATGTTCAAAGAAATGCTCAACAGCTGATATCACCACTGAGGCGAAATTTATAGCGGCTTCAGAATCTGCTAAAGAAGCTGTTTGGATTAGAAATTTTATCACAGAACTTGACGTTGTGCTTAGTATTGCGGATTCGATCCCATTATACTGTGATAATAACGGAGCCATTGCACAGGCTAAGGAGCCGAGAGCGCATTTCAAGTCTAAACACGTGGAAAGGAAATATTGCGTAATTAGAGAGATAATTAAACGAAAAGACATGATGGTCTTGAAGGTTCAAGGATTAGACAACATAGCAGACCCGCTTACAAAGGCCTTACCTTCTAAGTTATTCGATAAACATGTGGAAGAGATGAGACTGCGGTACCATCCAGATTGGCATGAAGCAAGTGGGAGTTTGTTGGAGTTGGTGCTTCGAGTGCCAATCTGAATTGTACATTTTATTATTTATTAATAAAATAACTACATTTTTATTTCACACCTTATTAATGGTATTCTCATTATGCGTATTAGATTGATGTATAGATATGCTAAGTATGAAATCGACCTTAGAATAATCTTGTAGTAATACTGGACACTAGGTGGTCTGATATTGAAATAAGTATTACTATTATAAACTATTCTTAAAGTAAATATTCATAGTCGCTGGTTTTGGAATACGGTCGAATTCCTATAACCTAGAAGACTAGCACATGTCGTATATTGGAATTGGAGTTCCAATGGTTTAACCCGATGTACCATGAGTTTTGGAAACTCGTATAGACGTGTGGGTATTGGTTGGACCGAATACTGAATGACTCACAGATGATTCCTAATAGTTGGAAATGCACACCACCGTCAATAGGAATCTCCTCGAGTCGAGTAACATATGTAATCCTTTGATTATAGGAAAACATTGATTTTGTGTGAGATCCCTCACACTTTGATGCCATGTATGTCAGAAACCTTTCATGGTCTGGCCTCTAGATGTTCGTTGGGTATGGACCGATGAATTCAGTAATCAAATGTGAAGCAAGATATGATCCGTCGGCCCGTATGTGTACCATAAGGGGTTTAGGTATCCATGTGAGTAAAGTCACGATTCTTAAAGTTTTAGCCAAAGTCGATCACATAAGGTGGATCACATCAGTTATGAAGAATCGTGGACATGTCGACATGAGATGTGCGCATCGGAAACTTGACGGTGTATTTTATGTTTCCTAAGCACAACTCGGATAGCTTACGAAGAGGGATTGTTAGACATATGTGATGACCTCTACTTGTATAGTTCAGTAAGGTCGTTCGTGTTCTTCACGAATTCGGAGGTGGCCGAATTGCGTACATATTAGCTAGGCTCATATGACGAACGTGTCTGAACTTAGAGAGTCCCAATATGAAATGTACTCGTTGCGCATTTGGGTAGCCGATTAATTTTGATAAAAGATAATATTCGATATTATAATTATCAACAAAGAGAATCAAGTGTTATTGGATAACATTGATTATTTACTTTGACCTAATTGGATTAATTCAATAATTACACAAGGGCTTAATTTTAAAATCATAATTATCTATACCATTTGAAGATATTATGGTTATTGTAAGTATGTAATAATAAATGGTTTTGACTTGATTTAATTGGATTAAATCAAAGTGGCAAACATTTAACTAATATATTTCCTAATCTTTGGCTTGATTTAATTGGATTAAATCAAAGTGAGAGACAATGGAGATTAGTCACACCTAATTATATATATTTAGACAAATTAGATTAAGCCCACATAAAGTTGATTATAACTTTTATTAATTAAAATGGTAAGAAGCCGTGAAATCTGAAATGGATTCAATGCATGACAATCAAGTCTGAGACTTAGTTGAACTTCCTGAAGAAATTAAACCTATTGGTTGTAAATGGGTTTACAAAAGGAAGCGAGAGCCCGATAGAAAGGTAGAAACCTTTAAGGCTGACTGCTAGCGAAAGGTTACACTCAACGTCCTGGGATTGACTATGCGGAAACTTTTTCACCAGTAGCCATGCTAAAATCCATTAGGATTCTTTTAGTCATTGATGCATATCACAACTATGAGATATGACAGATGGATGTGAAAATCGCTTTCCTAAATGGATTCATTGAGGAGGATATCTATATGGAACAATGAGAGGGTTTCGTATCCGGTGAAACTTCAAACTTAGTTTGTAAGCTCCAAAAGTCTATTTATGGACTTAAAAAGGCATCCCGAAGCTGGAATCGTCGTTTTGATGAGATAATTAGATTATCTGAATTCATCAAGAATGAGGAAGAACCATGTGTTTATAAGAAAGTGAGTGGGAGCATGATAGTTTTCCTAGTCTTGTATGTAGATGGCATCATTATCATAGGAAATGATATAGGATTGATGCAAATTGTAAAAGTCTACCTTTGCAAGAACTTCTCCATGAAAGATATGGGTGAAGCTTATAGGGTTTTCGCAATCCACGTACATAGATAAGATGTTAGAAAGGTCCGGTTTTACCAACTGCAAGGCAGAAAATGTACATTTCCGATACGGCATACATCTTTCAAAGAAAATGGAACCTCAAACTGAGGAAGAAAGTTAGGATGTCTAACTTGTCATATGCTTCTTGTAATGGAAGAATAATGTATGATATGTTATGTACTAAACCTGACATCAGTTTCGGCGTCAATGTGACCTGCCGATATCAATCTGATCCAGGTAATGCTCATTGGACAGCCGTGAAACATATCCTAAAATATCTTAAGGGTACTAGAGTTAAGTTTATGATATATGAAGAAGATGAGCTACATGTTAATGGTTATACAGACTCCGACTTCCAGAGAGATCCAGATGATAGAAAATATTTACCCTTAACGGTGGTGCGGTTAGTTGGCGATGTTCAAAGAAAGGATCAACAACTGATTCCATCACTGAGGCAGAATTTATAGCGGCTTCAGAAGCTGCTAAAGAAGCTGTTTGGATTAGAAATTTTATCACAAAACTTGAAGTTGTGCCTAGTATTGCGGATCTGATCCCATTGTACTGTGATAATAACGGAGCCATTGCACAGGTTAAGGAGCCGAGAGCGCATTTCAAGTCTAAACACGTGGAAAGGAAATACCGCGTAATTAGAGAGATAATTAAACGAAAAGACATGATGGTTTTGAAGGTTCAAAGATTAGACAACATAGCAGACCCGCTTACAAAGGCCTTACCTCCTAAGTTATTTGATAAACATGTGGAGGAGATGAGATTGTGGTACCATCCAGATTGGCACTAAGCAAGTGGGAGTTTGTTGGAGTTGGTGCTTGTAGTGCTAATCTGAATTGTACATTTTATTATTTATTAATAAAATAACTACATTTTTATTTCACAGCTTATTAATGGTATTCTCATTATGCGTATTAGATTGATGTATAGATTTGCTAAGTATGACATCGACCTTAGAATAGTCTTGTAGTAATACTGGACACTAGGTGGTCCGATATTGAGATAAATATTACTATTATAAACTATTCTTAAAGTAAATATTCATAGTCGTTGGTTTTGGAATACAGTCGAATTCCTATAACCTAGAAGACTAGCACATATTGTATATTAGAATTGGAGTTCCAATGGTTTAACCCGATGTACCATGAGTTTTGGAAACTCGTATAGACGTGTGGGTATTGGTTGGACCGAATACTGAATAACTCACATATGATTCATAATAGTTGGAAATACACACCACCGTCAATAGGAATCTCCTCGAGTCGAGTAACATATGTAATCCTTTGATTATAGGAAAACATTGATTTTGTGTGAGATCCCTCACACTTTGATGCCATGTATGTCAGAAACCTTTCATGGTCTGGCCTCTAGATGTTCGTTGGGTGTGGACCGATGAATTCAGTAATCAAATGTGAAGCAAGATATGATCCGTCGGCCCGTATGTGTACCATAAGGGGTTTAGGTATCCATGTGGTAAAGTCACGATTCTTAAAGTTTTAGCCAAAGTCGATCACATAAGGTGGATCGCATCAGTTATGAAGAATCGTGGACATGTCGACATGAGATGTGCGCATCAGAAACTTGACGGTGTAAAAGTTGATTACAACTTTTATTAATTAAAAATTGCCTAAGTTTTGCTATAAATAGCAAGCTTCATAAAGGTTTTAATTAAGAAAAGCAAAAGCTTGAGAAAGCTAGTACAAGCAAATTCTTAGAGAAATTAGCCTAAGTTAGAGAAGTGTTTAGAGAAGCTTGTGAGGTCTTTACAACATTTTATCTAAGAGAAATCAATATTGGATCTTGGGGTGAAGCTTGCTAGCATTGGAATCAAGATTGGATCTTGGAGTCAAGCTTGCTAATCCTTGGAAGTTCTCCAAATATTTCAACAAAGAGAAGTAAATTGGATCTTTGAATCAACCTTGCTAAGTAAGTTTGATCTTCTCTAAAAGCTATATTTTTCATTAGTGAGACATATAATACTAAATTATGTATTAGATGTATAATGTTGAAATTAGGCTAATTAATTGTGTTAGGATGCTTTGAAAGTATAAACACAATATGTTGTAATTGGATCAAAATATTTATGTTCGACATAAACATAAAATTAGAGTTTGAAATTCTAGATTAAAGCTTAAAGCTATGACTACCATTCTAGAATTACTTGACCACCTTTGGGTGGCCTAGAATTGTTCACGAGACATTTCTTATTGGGATTCTAATTTAGTTTGTATATTGGATTCAATAAACAAATGCGTATTTTTGTTTTTGTAAAAATATTTGATATTTTGAAAAACTTGATTTTTATTTTATAACATGTGTTGATGTTGATGTTTATTTTGATGTTAAAATTAATTTTGGGTGTTTTTGAAGTGTTTAGGGAAGATCGAAAGAAATTAGGGTAATAGAGAAGCAAATGATTTAAAAAAAAAGGCTTGCACGCACTGTAGCGCGCAGTGCGCGCGCGCCGAATTTGTTTTTGCTCGTTTTTGAACTTCCGAACTCCAATTCAGCCCCGGTTTTTTTTCCTATACACTCGTAATGGAATATAATATTTTATTAAATATTTTAAAATTACACCCATGCTTAATATCCACGGGTTAGATCCATTTCTGTTGCGCGGGACATCAATCCGACCATAAGGGTTTCACAATTGCCCCAACAGAATTAATTAAGATCAGTGACTTAATATTCTGTTAACTAATTTGGTATATCTCCGCAGAATATGATGTTGAATGACAGAATTCCGAACTTGAATTCTCTTCAATAATTGCATTTTCAAAGTTTAACAATATTATATAAATAAGGGGAATCAGAACCGGACAAAAACCAAATTGGAACCGATTAATAGGGTTTCATATTTAATTGGATAGGTTTCGGTTCCACTTAGTTAGGAACCGATTTTTTCCAGATAGGTTACGGTTCCATGCGGAACCGGAACCGAAACCGATTTTGCTCGCCCCTAATTAGTACAGATGGAGGGATTCCACTGCAGAAAATACTGCCGACAAGCTTCTATACAAACTGCTAGTATAAAATATGACATATATGACTCAGAGCACGAAGGCTTTCGCCATTACGAGGTCTGAGAGGACATGTACGCAGCTTATCCTTGCAATTTCAAGATTCGAAACCCCGACGCCAGGTCACTTTATATAAAAAGGTAATGTGCACATCATTAATAGTTTTAGAAAGCACAATCTAAAATTTCACCGACCAACCCATCAGTACTTCATTTAGAAAAAAAAAAAAAACAACCTTTCAGTTCTTGAAAGAACATTTATATCAGATGTAGATATTAGATTAGACTACATGAAAACCTGGAAGCCAGCCCTTGACATCATCCATTCTTAAGATCTCCATCTTGAGGTCTCAATGGAAATATTTCAGTTAGCATCTCTCAAAAATCTTGTAGAGCTTCTCCAATGACGCTACCTGGAGAAAGAAGGGATCATGAATCAATTTCACAGCGACAAACTAGGCCAAAGTTAAGTTAAAGCCGTCACCCATCTTCAGTCGGGCAGATAAGTGCAAAACCAGTGGCGGAGCCAGAAATTCGATTCAGCAGGGGCTAAGTAGTCTGAACTGTAACAATAACATATTTTATATAAAAATAATAGGTGCCAAAATTTTTTGATCCATGGATACTATTTAAATTTTATACGATCTCTTACGTGACATTTTTCAATATTTATCTAGATAATTATCAGTCTTATAAATTACATAATACTATTTTTGTTTTCTTTTAATATGGATATGTGAAGCTATTTTAACTTACATTTTTTATTTAATATAGATATCGAAATCTTAATAATTGATTTCATATAATCTAATTGTGGTTGAATTGATATCATTAAATGTTATTTTAATTTTATATATCTATCATTAAATTGATTTAAATAAATGATCAAATTTTGAAATATAAAAGAAATTTATAGGATAATTGAAATTTTAAATAGGGTACTCAAGAATTAATTTTTTTTCCAAAAACCAGAGGGGGCTTCGGCCCCCTCTGGTCTTTACATGGCACCGCCTCTGTGCAAAACTAAAATAAATTCTACTCTCTCCTATCCTATGTTGTATAACCTGACCAGATAACCTGATATTACCCTAATAATAGGAATATTAAGATAAAACGATTATAGAATGGGAACCTAAAGGAGAAACTCTGTGATAGCAAGTTTCCCAGTACGGCAAACTTGACGTACCTTATTGAACTGGTTGGAGTCCAATCAAATGTAGATAAAAGAGAAAAGAGAAAAGAGAAAAGAAATGCAATGCAATGAAAATAAGAAACCATTTCTAGGATAGAAAACCACCAAAAAGAAAAATGAGCAGCAAATCAACATCTTACCTTAACAAAGGTTCCATTTGTAGCCATGGAAGTTAGTGGCTTGAGAAAGAGTCTCATGGCCGGAAATAAGACATGCTGGATTGACCATTCACGCTGAGCCCATGCAGCCTCTGCCTCTGTAAGTAGTTGATGCTCCATCTCATCCTCAATTTCCATATTATCAACTATGACAAACAAGCAGCAGTTAAGTAGAAAATGCAGTGTGTACTGGTCAAATGTCTGAGAAGGGGGCAGGTATAAAGTAATGTTATTGTCAGGGCGACGTGTCAATCTTCCAAAATATAAAAAATATATATTAACAAAATATATTCCACCAGGTGGAAAAAAAAAAAAAATGTACATGATTGGTACTGACAGTAGAGATGGATGATATTTCAAACAATCACGTAGCACAGGGATACATTGGACTTGCACACCTAGGATCAAGTGTTCAACATTTAATTATCTAGTCCCATAGCTTATCCTCAAAAATTTTTATAAAAAAAAAAAAAAAAAAAAAAAAAAAAAAAGTCTAGGAGGAACCGGAAAGGATTTACCACAAAGAAAAAAGATATACTATAAAACCCTCTTGTTCCATATATTAAAGATGAAAAGAAAAAATTCCCAATCCAATTGGAATGACCATATTTAATATTGTTGGTGCTAATATGGTTTTCTAACTTTTCTTCCTGATTCTGATTTGCATACTCTAGTTAAGATGTGAAATTACAGACACTTAAAGCATCATAAACTGTCACATGAATGTAACTGAGACAAACATTAAGTTGGTGAAATGACTTAATATCAACAAAAGGTCCTGGAGCCTAGGCGCGCGCCTCAAGGCGCAAGGAGCGCCTGAGGAATGTGAGGCGCATATTTGTATATATAATTTTTCAATTAGAAAGAGGAACATGTATATTCTTCTAATCATTTTGTTTTGAGTATTTTTTAATATTTTGACCAAATTATGAAAAAACATTTATAAAATATTGCACTCAATTAAATTTATATACATCACTATTTTCATAACTAGTTGCTATAATAACTAAGATATTAATATTTACTTATATTGTCTTATGTACAATTTGTTATTGACTAGTATAATCTTTTGGTTAAAATTATGTCCCCAATAATTATATATGTATGATCTATTATTAATTATTATGGCAAACATTTGTATTTTACAAAATATAAATTTTTCTTATAATTTTTAACGATCCCAACAAATTATCTAAGTCATGTCAAAAGTAAATAAATTAAGTTAAATTATGAGATTTATTGTTATTTTTCTTCTTCTTTTTAACTCTCTCTGCTAGGAAAAAACTAAAAACAGTAAAAAAAGTGAGCTTCAATCAACGAAATCGGGACAAAAATCAAGATTTTTGGCATCAGGCGTCTAAGGCACGCCTCACTCATTGGCATCAGGCGCGCGTCTCATCGACTAGGCGAGCGCCTGATACACGTTGCCTCGCCTGGACACCCTCTAGGCGCAATGGTTGGCGCCTCTACCTAGGCGCGCATTTGATAACACTGATACAAAGACTTCCCAGGAGTAACAGCTATACCTGCATCATTGGAGGACATTTCTACATCTTCAGCATTCTTAACAGGCTTTATCTTTTTGTAACACTGCAGACCTTCACCTAAAGGATTGGGCAACAGCGGAGGATGCATGGCATAGAAGTTACCAAGGGCAGCGGCAATTGTTTGAAAACAACTTTTTTCATCCTCCCAGTCAACCTACAACAATTAGCAAAAATTACATTTTGCATCAATTAAGTTCTTGTGTCAAAAGAACTGTGACTGTAACATTTGTGTATAGACATATAATGGCTTTCTCATTACGCTTGCGTGTTTAAATTACAATAAAAGATAAAAACAGTTTCTTCCAGCAGTTGTACGGTAAAATAAGCAGATAAAAAGGCTTTGCTTGTGAACATTTTATAGAATCTTGACAGTAAAATAACATTTTGAGAATTATCATACGGATAAATCAAGGTCATCACATCAATCAATAGCAATATACTAAATGGAAAGCTTCTTAGCAAGTGGATATCAACTAAATGTTTGAACCTACATCATTGCCCAGACAAAGTACAAATTCAGGAACTCGATCCATGTCAGGAGTGTACTGGTCAAGTATCACAGGAAGCCTAGCCAAATTTCCTTGTGTGTCAATTTTGATACAGAAATACTCCTCCAGGATTTCAGCCTTTTGCTTGAGCAGCTCTGTGTTCATCTATAGAAGGATCAAAAGAGACATGAGTCACATTGTTTGGACAAAATTGAATATTTGAAAGCTCTTCTGTTCCAACATCAAGTTCTTCTCATGTACATAATACTAATCAAGAATACAACAAACAATGAAAATTTTCATTTGACAGAAGAATAGACTCTAAATAATTTGCTCCAAAAGAAATTTCATAGCTCTCAATAAACTTGGTATAATAAACAGTAACTGGGACATAAGAAATGAAAACTAATGCTATGAAATCAATGTAAAAAAGAAGATTACTTCTACTATCTTCTCTTTCAGGTCATCATTCTCACTATTTTCTGGATCCAAGTCCTCCTCCTTGAGAGCCAACATAATCAACTCTGGCAAAGGTGCTGGGTCGCTTAGCTGTATAGCATTAAAATGGGCAAACCGTCGCAGAACTAGCTGATACATCAGTTCTTTGCTGTAAGAACAATTTCAAGCAAGTCATAGAACTAGTCATGCATACAGCTAAGGAAAGCTGAGAAGAATCAGTGGCCTGGTGCCTATAACAAACTTGAAATAGTTGCAGTTGAACCGAAAAAAAATGAGATAAGTGTATTATATTTTGCTCCACCACTAGTTGTTGCAAAGACTACAGAGAACACATGGACAAGCTACAGCTGTGAGCAGTGATGTTTAAAGGGGATGATAAAAAAATGAGAGAGAGATAGAAGTAGATCACTGAGAGAGAGAGAGAGGTTAGGCACGGCGCCTACCACTACAGAGAACACATGGACAAGCTACAGCTGTGAGCAGTGATGTTTAAAGGGGATGATAAAAAAATGAGAGAGATAGAAGTAGACCATTGAGAGAGAGAGAGAGAGAGAGAGAGAGAGCGGTTAGGCGCGGCGCCTACCACCAAATTGGTGGTGGTAGGCACGCGCGGTGTTAGGCGGAGTGAAATCAGCGCCTAGGCACGTTACAAGTCGCCTAACACCGCCACACGCACAGTCCGGTTTTTTTTTCATTCCACAAAACGTCGCATTGGTCTCCCCCAAAACAGTGCCATTTTGGATCCCAATATATTAAAATAATAATAATAATAATAACAGTTGCTATTTCAATTTGCAAATCATAGCCACTGTTTCTTCTCTATTTCTCCCTCCCTCTCTCATGAACTCTCTCAACAAAATCAAGTGTTATTTTTTTTCCAATTATGTGTCATTTTAAATGTTAATGGATTCATGCAAAATATTTATAATCACTTAAACACACACAAAACCTAAGTATAAATCCTAAATTGGGTATCCACAAAATTCTTTAAACATAAACCCTAATTTTTTAAAAACCCTAAAATCCTTTAATTTTTGTTGTTTTCTTATCCTATTTATCATATACAAACCTTCCCCATCACTCAAACAACATTTCTATAGGATCAATTTGTCAAAATTTTAACAAATCCGAAAACCTCAAATTGTCCTAAAACCCTAATTCCGAAAATTCAATTAAATTTTAAATTTAGGATGTATCATTAGTGTCTTAATGGTTAATTGACTGATTTCATTAATATTATACATGAATTTTATGATTTAAAATTATTAATTATTTTAGGATTTACATTTATGGTATTTTAAATTTCGTTTTTTTTAATTACTATTTCTAGTACATGGCTTCAACAGGTGATTCTTCAGTAGCCTCTAATGCGATCTCTACTTAAATGGAAATCAAATGATGTTGGATGGGAGTATGGGGCTTCAGTGGGTTCAAACAACTTCAATAAAGTTAAATGTAAGTTATGTGGCAAAGCTTTTTTCCGAAGGAGTTTATAGAATGAAAGAATATATTACACATATATCGGGAGAAGAATATGAAATTGGATGTATTGCTAGCAAAAGATACTAATAGTGCACAATGATGAATTGTTGAGGATGGTGATTGGTGATGATGAAATAAAGCCTCGGATCGGGATTTAGTTGCAATGTTGATGTGAATCAAGGACCGCCCCAGAAGATTGATCCATTGCATGTTCCAGAAAGGTCAATCACGAGGCAACAAGCTAAGAGGATCAAGGAAGCAATGCAAGGTCTAGTCCTGAAGACCTTAGCCGAACCATGCAACACTTAGAACATAATCTTTTCAAATTGACTTATTAGAAGCGGGTCCAAGCTACATTCATCTGACCCAGTTATTTGAAGACATTTAATTTTAATGTTTTAATTTATTTAATGGGCTAGGCTAAATTAGGACTCGGGCTTAAGGTTTATTAGAATGGTGTGAGGATTTTAAATCTTAATTAGATTAGGACTTTTGTTTTACTTTCCTATTTAGATTTTAAATCTTTGTTAAATTGGGATTTTTATTTTAGTTTTTTATTTGGATTAGGGTCCCTAAGACTTATTATATAAAGAGGTCTTATGCAATAATAAAATCGCATTTTTGAGATTAAAAAAAATAGTGAAAAAAGTGTGAATTTCTCTTATTGATTGAATTGAACACCCGGCTTATCAAAGATATTCGCTTCATTTGTGGCGTCTAACTACAAGCAAGGTTTCTTTCTTGATTCTGAAAGAGTTTTCAAGGGCAGGTTCTTTGAGGGTTGTAGAGAAGAATATGTTTTGTATTTACTTAATGAAAACTTTACTTGGCATAGCTTTATATAGCTATAAGCTTCCCAACTAATTCTAACAATAAATACTAATTAGCTTCCCAACTAATTCCAACAACTAATTCCAACACTCCCCATCAAGCTGGAGCATACATGTTATATGCACCAAGCTTGTTACAGATGAAATCAATACGAGGACCGCGAAGAGACTTAGTAAGGACATCTGCTAATTGACCGTCTGAGTTCACAAAGCTAATAACAATATATCCTGACAAAATTTTCTCTTTGATAAAGTGACAATCCACTTTTATATGTTTGGTCCTCTCGTGAAACACAGGATTGGAGGCGATATGTAATGTTGCCTGGTTGTCAAAGATTTGTTTCATTTGTGCTCCTCCTCTAAACTTTAATTCTTGCAGTAACTGTTTGAACCATACCAGCTCGCATGTTGCTAAGGCCATAGCTCTATATTCTGCCTCTACACTAGACATGGCAACAACAACTTTCTTCTTACTCTTCCAGGATATGAGATTACCTCCAATCAAAACACAATAACTTGTAGTAGAGCATCTATCTGACGGAGAACCTGCCCAATCTGCATCAGAATAACCAATAACCTGAGTATGTCCCTTATCTTCATATAGTATACCTTGGCCTGGTGCTCCTTTAACATATCTAAAAATGCATATAACAGCATCCCAATGACTCTCGCAAGGGGTTTGTAGAAACTGAATAACCACAATAACAGCAAAAGAAATATTCAGTCGTGTGATGGTAAGGTAGTTTAGCTTCCCAACTAATCTCCTGTATTATCCAGGATCATCCAGTGGTTCTCCGATTAGCTTCCTATACTCTTCAGGATTCTCTAACGGCTCCCCCTCTTTTGGTAGGAGTTTAACATTGGGATCCATAGGTGTGTCCACCGGTCTGCAATCTAACATACCGATCTCCTGAAGAACATTCAATGGATACTTTCTCTGGGAAATAGCTACCCTAGAGTTAGATTGTGCTACCTCTATGCCAAGAAAGTACTTGAATCGTCTCAAATCCTTAGTCTGGAAATAATTAAATAGGTGTGTTTTTAGCTCCCGAAGACCCTCTTGATCACTTCCAGTGATGACGATATCATCCACATAAACTACTAAGTAGATGCATTTGCCATTAGAATGGCGGTAGAAAACAGAGTGATCAGCTTCACTACGAGTCATACCAAAATCTGTAATTACAGCACTGAACCTCACAAACCAAGCACGAGGTGACTGTTTTAAACCATAAAGAGAACGGCGAAGCCGACATACTAAACCATACTCCCCCTGAGCAACAAAACCAGGTGGTTGCTCCATATAGACTTCCTCCTGAAGATCACCATGAAGAAAGGCATTCTTGATGTCTAACTGATAAAGGGGCCAATGACGCATAGCCGCAATGGAGAGAAACAATCGGACAGATGCAATTTTGGCCACAGGAGAAAACATGTCACCATAGTCCAGACTAAATATCTGTGTATAGCCCTTGGCAACCAGATGAGCCTTAAGACGATCAATGTTCCCATCAGGACCAACCTTCACTCTATAAACCCACCGACAACCAACTACAGATTTGCCGGACGGTAAAGGAACTAAATCCCATGTGCCACTAGAGTGTAGGGCGTCCATTTCATCAATCATCGCCTGCTTCCAACCGGGGTGGGATAGTGCCTCACAGAGCTTCTTAGGAATCGAGGAAAACAAGGTGGAAACAAAAGCATAATATGGAGCAGATAAACGATGATAACTCATAAATGTGTATATTCGATGAGGATTGCGAGTGAAATGAATACCTTTACTAGTGGCAATAGGACCATGTAGGGCAAGCAAGTCCACAGTAGGGGTAAGAGCTGGAGCAGGGTGTGAGTACAGCCTGGAGAGGTGGGGGGCGAGGACGACGTTGGTAGACCTGAAGAGGACGAGGTGATGAGACAACCTCTGATGGAGGACTGTAGAATGGAACGGGAAGAACCTCGGGAGGGAGTGGAATGAGCAGTATATCGGGAGAGAAAAATGGGGATGACTCAAAGAAGGTGACGTCAGCGGAAATGATATAACGGTCAATAATGGGAGAATAACAACGGTACCCTTTTTGAAGTCAAAAGTAACCCAATAAGATACATTTGATAGACTTAGCAACCAGTGTATCCCGGCCCGGTGTCAGTTTATGGACAAAACAAACACAACCGAATATGCGAAGGGGTAAATGATGGAGAGGTTGAGTGGGAAATAGAATGGAGTGGGGAAGTTGATTTTGTAAAACAGAGGAAGGCATACGATTTATTAAATAGCAAGCTGTGAGAACAGAATCCCCCCAGAAACGAAAGGGCAGATGGTTGTGGAGTAAAAGGGTACGGGACGTGTCGATGAGATGTCTGTTTTTACGTTCAGCGACATCATTCTGTTGGGGAGTGTGAGCACATGAGGACTCATGAAGAATACCGAGGGAGGACATGAAGTTTTTGAACATGGTAGAAAAATATTCACGAGCATTATGACTGCGTAATATGCGTATAGGAACACCGAATTGAGTTTGAATCTCAGCACAAAAGGCTTCAAAGGTCAAAAATAACTCAGAACGATCTTTAAGTAAGAAGAGCCAAGTGTTTCGAGAATGGTCATCAATAAATGTAACAAAATAGCGAAATCCCAAAACAGAGTTGACACAACAGGGACCCCAAACATCAGAATGAACTAAGTCAAACAGGGACGCAGCCCGTTTATTGATACGCTTGGGAAACTTAGTACGAGTTTGTTTGCCAAGTTGACACGACTCACAATTAAAGGAAGATAAAGCAGAAAGATGCGGAGCTAGTTTCTGGAGCATGGACAGACTGGGGTGACCCAACCGACAATGAACGACTTGGGCAGAATCAAAAGAAGTGCAAGCAACGGAAGGTAGTGACCTTGAAAGGTGATAGAGGCCTTGTGACTCACGTCCTGTACCAATCATCTGTCCTGTATTCTGGTCCTGCACGACAACAGAATTATTAAGAAAAGTGACAGAGCAGTTAAGATCATGAGTAAGTTTACTAACGGAAATAAGATTAAAATGACAACCAGGTACACATAAAGAATAGAGGTCAATGGTAAGGAAGGAACATGAGAAGCTCGCTGATACCCTTAGCAACAGTTTTAGAGCCATTAGCAAGGTAAACATAGAGAGAGAATCTGAACCGTTTAAAGAGGAGAAAGGTGTGGATTATCAGAGATATGATCGGAGGCTCCGGAAAATAACCCAGGGGCCGAGAGGAGAGGAGAGGACTGAGTGAGGCAGGCCACAGAATTACCAGTGTGGACAACAGAAGCAGAGGATGGTTGCTAAGAAGCCTGATACTGAAGGAAAGCAACATAATCCGGGCTAGATAAGGTAACCTGCTGAGATGAGTGCTCGGAAGAAACAGGAGAGGCAGTGCCGTCAACTTGAGCGATTGGCAGTACATGGACGAGGGGGTTTTCCATGAAGCTGATAGCAACGCTCTCGGGTGTGACCAACCTTATGACAGTAACTACATTCGGGACGCACTCCTCGGTGAATATGGGATCCACGATTGCCCATGGAACTGCCTTGTGCTGCAAATATAGAAGGCTCTGCGGAGTGGGACTCAGAGTCAATGACGGAAGTGGAGGAGACTCGAAGAAATCGAGCAAAAACATTTTCCATAGAGGGGATAGTAGCACTGGCCAAAATCTGATCACGAACGGGCTGAAGCTCAGATCCAATCCCAATCAAAATCAACACCATAAAGAATTGTTCTCGCTGGCGTTCCTGTTCAGCAATAGTAGTGGTAATTGGCAAGATAGAATTGAACTCCTCTCACAATGATTCAATCCGACCAATATACTCAGACATATCCAGATCACGCTGATTCAAGTGAAACATATTGGACATCTATAAATTCCCTGTATATCATTAATATACAAAGCGGTAGCCTTACTCCATAACTTGTGGCAAGTCTTATAGGGTCGAAACATGAGAAGAAGTTTAGAATCAATGGACTGCCATAAAAGATTACATAATTGAGCATCAAACTTCCTCCAAGACCGACGCTCGGCCTCAGGTATAGAATCCTCACTGGAGGTTAAATGATCTTCACACCCTTGCCCCATAAACCATAATTCAACCGAAGCAGACCAAGAAACATAATTTATAGAACCAAGTAACTTATGAGTTGTAATAACAGGAGAACCAGAATGAGTTGGGACGAAGGAACCTAATTAGGCAAAATCGGAGCTCGGTGGTGAGTGTCGTCTTCCGACGGGCGATCCATAAATAATATCGCAGAAAAAACTCAGCAGATCGACACTCGGCGAAGGTAGATCGGTGACCTCTGAGGGCAGTGGTGGTGGTGGTTTGTGGAAAAAAGGTGCAGAAGGGGTGGTGGGTAAATCTAGGGTTCCGAGGGTATTTTGAGAAAAACAATGAGATAGACACACCAAAGGAGGAGACCGACGACGGAAGTGAGACCAGCGGCTGACAAGGAGTCGGAGGATGCCGGAGGTGTCGTCGGACGCGCGCCGGAACAGTAACATCGGCGGTGGTATCACCGAAAAAAAAAAAAAAAAAAAAAAAAAAAAAAAAAAAGAGACCTATGATCAACCTACTGATACCATGTAGAGAAGAATAGGTGTTTTGTATTTACTTAATGAAAAACTTTACAAGACATAGCTTTATATAGCTATAATAATACAATAAATTAGCTTCCCAACTAATTCTAACAATAAATACTAATTAGCTTCCCAACTAATTCCAACAACTAATTCCAACACCTAACTAATTCCAACAAGGGTCTAATCCGATCTTGGAAGGAGTTTTGACGTTTTGTTCCTACAAAATCATGATTCGCGGTTCTCAGGGTTCGCTCAATTACGTGGGATTGCATAGGACCCAATCCTACGGTGGTTTCCGTCAAATGAGGTTGGAGAAGCGTCTTGGGCGGATGAAATGATGGAACCTCAGCAAAGTTCTAGAAATGTTGACTTGAGAGTACTAGATGAAGATGATTTTGATTCAGACGAAGAAATGAAGGAGGATATCGAGTTTGAGTCCAATGAAGAGCATGTACATGAAGGATGTGGAGAAGAAGAATTGAAAACTTAGTAGTATAAAAATTAGAAAGTTTCAAGTTTCTTTAATTGTTGTTTTTTGGATTTTGAATTTGAGTTTTAATTGTGGACTTAACTTTTTAGTTGTTAATTTTTGATTTTATTACATTCTAGTTGAATTTGCATGATTTGGATGATTTATTATTTTGGAAAATATTAGGTTTTATCAGTCTTCCGAGGAATTTCCCAGGCCCCGCCTAGGCGCCAGGCCGCCACCCGACTAGTGCCTATTGCGTTTTAGAACACTGCTCAAAGCTAACAAACCAAATTGGTAATCAAACTCAAAGAAGTGGTCAAAGGTAAAAGCTATTCAAAAAGCATTTTTGAACCTTCATCACTTAAAACAAATTTAGCATTTAGATCAGCTAAAAATTCAAAATCTTGGCCAGAACTTCCAATCATGCATTTATCAGCTCTTAAAACCACATCTGCAGAAGCCAAACCTTAGACTCACTACATTAACAAGGTAGAGATGAGTGTTGTGCTGAAGCAATGCATAAATATCATCAGCCATTCCAATATATGTGCACTGTCTTACAATGTCCAGCAGATCTACATATATTAAAGAAATTGTATGAAAGATCTGCCCAACTCCAAAAAAGCTTTTGATAGTCAACAACAACAAACTTGATCAGCATCTTACCAGAATGACAATTGCGATCTACATCATCAATAAGTTCCTGAATACTAGTAAGATCTGCAGTTTCGTTTTGGTTTCTTCTTTGCTTAATAGAAGACCTACAATTGTATTTTTTAATATGAAAGATAAGAGAATCAAGATTGGTATTCTCACAAGACATAGCATTAATATTGATGGCCGTTCTCACAAATTAATTAAAACATATATAGATAAACTTATGTGTGGTGAAGCAATCAAGCAAACCCAAATTCAGAACTTCTAAGAAACATCAGAAAAGAGGTAAAAAGCTAAATATCCCGCATCATGTAGCAGGTCTCAACAAATGTGACAAATACAAATTGTAAAAAACATTTCACCAATTTATCGTACAAGAATGAAAATATTATTGGTTCCTGAGAAGAACTAGATACTTTCGCAATTTTCAACAGCTAAAACTCCTTCCTACCTCTCTTTCTCCTCTCATCATGCTTTAAGCAATAATAAAGTATATGCAGACTATACCACAAAAAGATTGGTGTTTGCCATCCTATGGCAGCCACCAACTTGAAAGATCAACAAATCCATCAGCTCACAATCATGCCCATTGGGCCCCTGTACTAACAGGCTTGATTCCGCATTTCCACAGTCTAATTCTCCCTCTCAACCACTCTTTCTTCATTATACTTAAATAATAACACATAGACATGTTGTCCCACCGCAACGAGATTGGTCTTCTGTCTTCTTGTGGGCAGTCATTCTCTCCCCCTCTTTCATTCTCTCCCCCTCTTTCTTACTTTCCATTTTAAGAAATAATCAGACAGAGATACATTGATCATACCACAAAGTGTTCTGTCTTCCTATGGAGTATGGACAGCCACCAAAGAGACAATAAAAGAAAAACGAGTGGGACTGTGGAAGTGATAAAATTCTCTCTAAATATCTGTCAAAGCATTCAAATGTAATTATTGAAAAGGGAAGCTGCAAGTCAATAGCCATGTCTTGCAGTTTTCCTTAACATTTATACTACTAAAAACCAAAGCGGGATGGATCAATAGTAAGTCGTTGTCGTCGTCAACAGTACAACTTTAATTGTATAATGGTAGGAGGTAGTAGTTAGGAAAGTGTATGGCCTTTGGAGAAATATCAGACCATTCAATTCACGTGTGGAACAAACATCTATGCTCATGGAAAGTGGAAACCCTTTCAAAGCAATCATGCATGATCTAAGAATATAAGAAAAAAAGAGGAAAATATCAAAGGGAACAGTAAAATACAATAATTCTGTACTAGACGAGCACAAGGCTAACATAAAATTAAAGAAGTTATTGTCAAAACTCACTATTTCTACACCCAATCTAACCTTGATGCAATTACTTTGACGGTGAAGTTAATAATTCATTTATAAAAATCAAAAGAACAATTATTCCCCTTAGAAAAGTTCAACAACTGATGCGGGTTGTTGAGTGATGCCCAAGAGATTTTCAAACACATTAGAGAAGCACTCGCGCAGCACAGCAAATTAAATATGGATCATACCTGACAGCACTTAAATTAGGACCACCTGCAAGAGATGTTCGAGGTTGCTTTGAACATAGGCATGCAATCTTCCGGCTGGATCTGATGAATCTGTTCTCACCATTTTGTGCATAGGAACCTTTTGCAATTTTGACCCTATTGAAAATAACATATTTGAGTCAGAAGAAACAATCCAACATAATGGGCAAGTATACCCACAAGAGTTTTCAAATGAATATGATGGTAAATGTTGTATTACAGGGAGTAACAACTAACAAACACCCATAATACCCGCATTTTTATTAACATAAGCAGAGGTCAGATTGTGATCAAAATAAATCAGACACCCTCTTCTCTCTGTCCTTTGGTGGCCTAATATCCAACAATGAATTAGAGCCCCACAAATTGATATTCAC
>SKCR01017478.1:0-44226 GCA_019454045.1 Zanthoxylum bungeanum | reverse complement strand
ATGGTAGTTCTGTTGAGGTCCATGGGACTCAAATCATAGCCGATATTGATGAACTGGCTAATATGGGTATAGTCTTGGAGTCTGAGCTGGCTATAGATGTACTTCTACAGTCACTACCCGATACTTGGAAACAGATTGTCATCAACTACAAACTGATGAATTCGGATGACACTCTTGGAGAGTTATTGTCGATTCTCAAGGAGTCAGAGAAAGAACTTCTGAAAGGCAACAAGCGCGAGGCGCACTTTGCATCACATCTCAAACGCCGAAAGTTGGGCTCAAGGCAACTGGGGTGTTAAAGAAGAAAAAGCATAGAAACAAAGGCAAGCCAAGTCAACAAAGGCTTCTGGGAAGCCAAGGGACAAGTCTCAAGATGTTTGCCTGAAATGCGGCAAGAGAGGTCACTGGAAGCGTGACTGCCGCATGAACAGGGACATAAGGAGGACATACAGGCGGGCAAGGCTCCGGCCTCAGGTATGTTTGTTATGAGATAAATATGACTACTTCTAGTCTTAATAAAAATTGGATTTTTGTTCTGGCTGTGGTTCTCATATTTGTACTGATGTGCAGGATCTGCATGATAGCAGGAGACTGGCTTCGGGGGAGGTAGATCTACGAGTTGGAATGGAACTTCTGTTGCTGTTTTGGCCGTAGGCACTTTTGTTTTGGAACTGCCCTCGGGGCATGTACTTAAACTAAATGACTGTTATTTTGTTCCTAGTTTAACTAGGAATATTATTTCTGTATCTTTGTTAACCCAAACTGGGTACACTTTTGTATTCAAAAACACCAGGTGTTATTTATATATGAATGATGCAGAAATTTGCAGTGCTGATGCAAATAATGGTCTTTATATTTTGAATATAAATGAATCTCCAAAATGTAAAATAACAAACAAAAGGCTCAAAATGAGTAATCCAAAAGAAGAAACTTATTTGTGGCATTGTCGTCTGGGACACATCAACAAGAACTCGCATATCCACACTTTCGAAGAGTGGGTACTTGGACGGATTTGATCCAAATCATATGACGTCTGCGAATCTTGTTTATTAGGCAAAATGCCTAAATCACCTTTTAGTGGTAAAGGTGAACGTGCCACTGAACTGTTAGCCTCGTCAGTGACGTTTGTGGGCCCATGTCTAGCCAGGCTAGAGGTGGATATCGATACTTCATAACCTTTACGGATGATGCATCACGTTATGGTTATGTGTATCTAATGATGCACAAGTCGGAAACTTTTGAGAAATTCAAAGAGTTTCGACACGAGTTGAAAAACAAACAGGCAAGAGTATTAAGAACATTACGGTCGGACCGTGGTGGCGAATACTTAAGTAATGAGTTTCAAGATTACTTGAAAGAATATGGTATTCTTTCACAATGGACTCCTCCTGGAACACCACAATTAAATGGTGTGTCTGAACGGAGAAACCGTACCTTCTTGATATGGTAAGGTCGATGATGAGTCGCACTGAGCTGCCTATATCCTTCTGGGGACATGCATTAGAAAGTGCAATTCTTATTTTGAATAGGGTTCCGTCAAAGTCTGTTGAACAGACTCCGTATGAGATATGGACAGGAAAGAAACAGGTTTCTCATTCCTGAAGATTTGGGGTTGCTGGGCATACGTCAAACGTTTGGAAGGTACCAAACTTGAACCCAAATCAGATAAATGCCTATTTGTTGGATATCCTAAGGAACCAAAGGATATTACTTCTATAACCCAAAAGAAACAAGGTATTTGTTGCTCTACATGCGGTTTTCCTTGAGAAGGAATTCCTAAATGCAAGTGTTTAGTGGGAGGAAAGTAGAACTCGATGAAAGTCGTAGTGATACTGTTCCTGGCAATGAATCTAGAACGGAACATGAACAGTCCATCCAGGATGAGACTGAACCACAATCTTCAATACACAAGGACTACGTAGGTCGGAGAGAGTCAGGGTAATACCTGAGAGGTATGGATTCCTGATCTCACCTCATGTAGATATTAATCTTATTGAGGATACTGAACCGGCTACGTATGAGGAAGCGATACAGGGTATCGAATCCACTTATGGCAAGAAGCCATGAAGGCCGAAATGGATTCCATGTATACCAACCAAGTTTGGACACTGGTTGATGCACCAGAAGGCGTAAAACCTATTGGATGCAAATGGGTCTTCAAAAGAAGACAGACATGGATGGCAACGTACAAACGTACAAAGCTAGGCTCGTAGCGAAGGGGTATCGTCAACAACTTGGAGTTGATTATGACGAAACTTTCTCACCCGTTGCCATGATTAAATCCATTCGGATAATGCTTGCAATAGCTGCATATTACGATTACGAAATATGGCAGATGGACGTTAAAACCGCTTTCCTTAACGGAAACCTGTTAGAGGATGTTTAATATGCAACAACCTGACGGTTTTATCGCACCAAGACTTGCAAACAAGGTTTGTAAGTTAAATCGGTCCATTTATGGACTGAAGCAAGCATCGAGGTCATGGAACCAACGTTTTGATGAGGTCATAAAAGAATATGATTTCATTCAAAACGTAGATGATCCTTGTGTATACAAGAAGGTTAGTGGGAGTGCACTGACTTTTATTGTCCTTTATGTCGACGATGTATTGCTTATAGGCAATGACAATCCCATGTTAACGTCGGTGAAAGCTTGGCTTTCATTGAAATTCTCCATGAAAGATCTGGGAGAAGCAGCTTTTATTCTAGGAATAAAGATCTACCGGGATAGATCTAGAAGGCTACTTGGACTCTCCCAGAGTACATATATTGATAAAGTGTTGAAGAGATTCAACATGGATCAGTCCAAGAAGGGACTGTTGCCAACATCACATGGCGTCTTTCTATCTAGGGACATGTGTCCTAAAACACAAGATGAGAGAGACAACATGAGTCGGACTCCGTTCGCCTCGGCAGTCGGATCGATCATGTATGCCATGATATGTACACGACCTGATGTGTCCTATGCTTTGAGCATGTGCAGTCGATATCAGGCCGATCCAGGACAGGATCACTGGATGGCGGTTAAGAATATCCTTAGGTATCTTAAAAGAACTAAGGATGTTTTCTTAATCTATGGAGATGGAGAACTTGAGGTATCTGGGTATACCGATGCAAGTTTCCAAACCGACAGAGACGACTTCAAGTCGGAAACCGGGTACATATTTTGCTTGAATAACGGAGCAGTGAGCTGGAAATCTTCCAAGCAAGATACTGTTGTCGATTCAACGACTGAAGCGGAGTACATTGCAGCAGCTGAAGCAGCAAAAGAGGCAGTTTGGATCCGTAAATTCCTAATGGATTAGGAGTAGTTCCGTTAGCAGCTGAGCCCGTTCCATTGTATTGTGACATAGCGGGGCTATAGCACAGGCTAAAGGAACCAAGGTCTCATCAACGATCCAAACATGTTCTTCGACGATTCCATCTGATTCGAGAGATCATACATCGTGGCGATGTGAAGATCGAGAAGATCGCATCAGAGGATAATATTGCAGATCTGCTGACGAAGGCTATTCCTCGGAAAAGTTTGAGTGACATGTACATAGTTCAGGTATTAGATGCTTGAGTGACTGGCTATAGGCCAAGTGGGAGATTGTTAGAGAGTAATGACCCATAGCGTCACTATTTTGTAAATGATATTGTATTATTGTACAAAATCAACTATGTAGTAATGAAATTGCCTTTTACCGTTTTGTAATTTATTTACTTTGATATATAAATGGTAAAAGTCCCTATGATTAGTTCCGGATTGTGATGATATGAGACAGTATCAATCCATAAAGGTTTAATCATTAAATATCCCTAGTCGTAGTATTATCGAGATTGGACATCGATAATGCGGAATAGACTAGTACTGCACTTGTGCATGTTGTAAGGGTACAACGGCATAGTTCTCATATATTTAAGTATTGGATACTTATGCAAGTGCGGTAGGAGGTTGTGTTTTACCGAGGGTACGGAAAACAGCTTCGCTCTGGATAGACCCCACGGAGTCCCATTGGTAGTATGTCTGCGTGTCTATGGGAGTCCGCTTCAGGGTAGGTGCATATGATCTTAACTTGAGATTTGCATCGCTAGTTTTTACGACAATCGGTAAAATTTAGGTTTGGTGGTCCAGGGCTTTAACGAGTTCTGTGTATACCTCTTCTGGGTTTATCGAGAATCGTAGTGTACTGGGTGTGATGTCAAGATGGAAGTATCACTTCAGACATATGGAGATGATGATCGCGAGGGATACAGAACGAGTACTCTATAATGGTTGCAACCATCGGGATAATATGACTAGGTCAGGATTATCCGATTCAAAGAGACTGGTTGCTTGATGTCCGATATGTGTATCGTACGGGGCAGCACACATATCCAGCCCCAGGCCTTACATGTGATCATCCGATACTGGTTCGATATACACTATACTACGGTATACTACGCCTGTTATAGATCTAATATTCCAGTAAGAATATTTCTAGAGAATTGGGTAGGCATGGCGTTTTGCTAGAAGCTAACCTTGTCTTGTAAATCGGGAAAAAACGTAGTACTTGGTACGTACGTGTTCGAATAGTTCGACAACCGGATTTACTGCCAACATATCTAGAGGTCTCTTGGGTCGCTTCCCGAAGATTCACCGATGACGTATGATTCAAACTCGATTAATCTTGGATTAATAAAGGAGAGACTTTATCTCGGATAAAGTACTGTATAAAGAGAGAGAACGATTAATTTAGAATTAAACGTAAAATTATTATATTCGATATAATAAACGGAATTCGATTTCGACGCGAAATTGAAATTAGATTTTAATTCGGGCAAACGAATTAATTTAGAATTAATTCGTTAGCGACGTAAATAATAATTTCGCCAGGCGCAATTATTTATTTAAATTCGATTTAATTAACGTCGCGACGTAAGCTCGATATTTCGGAAATATCGAACCCGAACGCGTGAGTGCACGTGGGCCCACTCTCATTTGGAAACGTGTGGGGCCCACATGACACTTGTCATTATTTGCATTATTTAATCAAGATGCAATGCATGAAGATAGTGTACAAAGCACTCAAGGGTAATGCATGGAAATTGAGTGTTAGACACTCTAAGTCTTTGCATGGTTTGTGTCATAAGTATATTATTATTTAATATAATTATGACATAAATATAAATTGATTTTTGAGACAAAAATCAAAGACTTCTCTCCCTCTCTAATTACCGAAACTGTGACAGTTTCTTGGCTCTCCATTTTCAGGTTTTTGTTGCAAAAAGCTTGAAGATTTTGTGTTTGTTTGGAACATAAAGAACACATCTTTGGCTAGCACCATCAAGGGATCATACAAGGTGTTATGGGAAACTCATCTTAGAGCTTGGAAGGATCAACTAAAGCTTGGAGCTTCTCTTGACTGCTTGGCCGAATTCCCCACTGCACAAAGGAGCAATTTTCGCTTCATCCATTGCATCCACATTTGGTTTTTGTGAGTATTGTTTCCGCCATTACTTCAATCTAGTTCATTCTTATATATATATCTTGCTTGTTTTTGATCTTGGGATATGGTTATTAGATTTCCAACAAACATATCCTCAAGTATCTTAAAGGTACTAAGGATAAGTTAATAATTTATGGAGGAAACGAACTGCAAGTTAACGGGTATACGGATTTTGATTTCCAATCGGATCCCGATGATAGAAAGTCTACATCTGGATTCGTATTTACCTTTAACGGAGGTGCAGTTTGTTGGAAGAGTTCCAAAAAAGGATCGACAACAGATTCCACCACTGAGGCGGAATATATTGCAGCTTCTGAAGCTGCAAAAGAGGCTGTGTGGATAAAGAACTTTATCACAGAATTGGGAGTTGTCCCAAGTATCGAGAATGCGATTCCGTTATACTGTGATAATACTGGAACCATTGCGCAAGCAAAGGAACCGATGGCGCATCAGAAGTCGAAGCATGTGGAATGCAAGTACCACATCATTCCAGAGATTGTCGTGTGCAAGGTACTGAGTGAAGATAATGTAGCAGACCCGCTGACGAAGGCCATACCTCCGAAGTTGTTTGATAAACACGTGGAGTCGATGGGTATTAGATACAATCGTTAATGGCACTAGAGTAAGTGGGAGATTTTTTTGGGGTTGGTGCTCAGAGCGCCAATTCCCGATTGTATTTTTTTTGAACACTTCTGTAAAACATTATTATTATGAATAATATATGCAGTTTCTATAATATAATGTATCTTTTAATATGGTAAAGACGTAATGACCTTAGAATGATTAGTCATGGTACTGTTGCAAAAACGTCGCAACTGACATTGAGTAGTATCATGACGTTGTCATTCTCAGACAGTTACTGGTCAAGGTTTGCACTACTTGGTCAGTATAGTAAACCCTGTTGAGAGCGGTACATGTCGTATACAAGAATATATGATTTCAATGGTTTCTCAATGAACCATCAGTCTTGGAGACTGGTATAGACGTGTGGGTGTTTATAGCGGATAAACACTGAACGAATCACCAAAGATTCTTAATGGATGGTACACCAATGTCAATAAGAATCTTCTCGGGTTGAGTAGCACTTGTGATTCTTAGACTTGAGATGCCATTGTGGGCACATGAGACATCTTCTACACTTAGATGACAGTCACGTCACCGATCTATTTAGATCAGACCTCCGCCTGTTCGTTGGATGTAGATAGATCCTCAGGGTGTCCTATGTGTATCAAGATAGGATCCGTCTTTTTTTGTACCAGAGCATAGGTAGTCCATATGATTAGCAATCAGATAAAACCATGGGCCCGTGGTAAAGTTTAGAAGCAAGTTCTAAACATTCTTTTAGAGATTGCTAATAGAATAGTCGACTGGATAATCCCCATAGAGATTTGACGTTTACATCTATATCTCTGGGATATATCCGGATACCTTTGACGGAGGAATAATACATTTGCCATGACCTCGACCTGTATGATTCAGCGAGATTATCCGTGATCGTTATAATTTTTTGGTGGAAAAATTATGGACACGAAATTGGATTTCGTGACGGATATACCTGAATCTAGAGAGTCTCAATAATGAAACATACTCGTATAGCACTAGAGCAACATTTAAAAATAATATTGATTATTTTTAAAGTCGTTTAAAGGATAAACGCAAGATACATGCAAAAGGGACCCGATAGTCATTTGCTTAATTATTGTGTATTTACATTTAATACTTGATTAATTTAAATACACATTAATTAATAGTGAAATTGAGATATTTGACTAATATCCTAAATGAATATATGTATTTGATATTTAATGTAAATATTATACATATATTTAATATATTTATATTTATATTTAATTAATTAATTAATTATTTAATTGTTAAATGATTAAATTAATTTAAATATAAATATCTTTACATTTGGATATATGATTAAAATGACTTAGTTTCCTTTGTTGACTAATTAAAATATCAATAATGTGCTATTAGATATTTAAATGAAGTTGATCAATGAAAATCAAATGAAGATGAAATTAATATTCTTGTATATGCCTTTACAAATTCGGCCAAGGCCTTTGTGAAGCAAGTATATATTGTTTTTTTTTATTTCATTTGGTAAATAACCTAATACACTTTCTAACCTAAACTCCATTAAAGAAAACAAAAGAAGCTAGAGAGGAAGAAAGGAAAAACAAAGGAAAAGGCTTGGATTTAGTAAGTTTCTTAACTATTAGAGAGGAAATTGTTCCTTATGTTCTAGGCTACTTCTTGTGATGTTATCATGTTGTTCTTTTCTTTATTCTTTGTGTTTTTGATGAATGGAGTTTGGTTGTGTGAAAGTGTTGAGCATGTATAATGATGGAAGCTTGTGACTAGTGTAGTTATAAGTATTCTTTTAGGTTTTGGAACTTGTTGCTAATCTAGAGTTGTTGACCCACTCTTAGATGACCTAGATTTGGGGCTTTTCATTTATGTTGTGTATAAAGATGTGTGTATATGATGCATATAAAGTTTCATGTTGATTGGATTTCATTTGGATGAGTCTTGAAAACATGGAAGTGAAAAATGCACACTTTGGCCACCTAGTGAGGCTCTCGGCCAAGTGAGGCATTTTTGGGATTTTTGTGTTGCTCTTGTGTTTTTGACATTTGGGACAGGTTAAGTTCATCTTAGAAATGATTTAGAATCATCCAAAATTAGTTTGAACAATTTCAGAAAAATGAACAAAATACCAAGTGTAAGGGCAATTCGGTAAATTCACTTAAAATTGATTTATTGAATTTATTTCATAATTTGATTATTGGGTAATTAAATAAATATTTTTTTTTTAATTAATCCGAGAAAAAGTTTTGAAATCGGAAAATTTGATTTTCAACCGTTTCCGCCGCGTTACCGGATTTAGCCGCTAAAACCCCTACAGACACTACTGCGACACTCTGGGTATGGAGAAGCAACCGCGATGCCTCGGGTATGGGGTTTAACATGCCGGGTATGGCACTCGAGGTATGGAGATATTACTGTGACACTCTGGGTTTGGAGACGCAACTGCGACTCCTCGGGTATGAGGTTTAGCATTTCGGGTTTGACACTCTGGGTATGGAGATATTACTGCGACACTCTGGTTATGGAGACGCAACCGCGACACCTCGGTTATGAGGTTAGCATGCCGGGTATGGCGCTCCGGGTATGGAGACATTACTGCGACACTCTGGGTATGGAGACGCAACCGCGATGCCTCGGGTATGAGGTTTAGCATGCCGGGTATGGCACTCCGGCTATGGAGATATTACTGCGATAATCTGGGTAGAGAGACACAACCGCGACACCTCGGGTATGAGGTTTAGCATGCCGGGTATGACACTACGGGTATGGAGGGACACTACTGCGACACTCTGGGTATGGAGTCGCAACCGCGACGCCTCGGGTATGAGATTTAGCATGCCAGGTATGGCGCTCCGGGTATGGAGATATTACTGTGTTACTCTAGGTATGGAGACGCAACCGCGACACCTCGGGTATGAGGTTTAGCATGCCGAGTATGGAGACACTACTGCGACACGCCGGGTATGGAGACGCAACCGCGATGCCTAGGGTATGGGGTTTAGCATGTGGGGTATGGCACTCAGGGTATGGAGATATTACTGCGACACTCTGGGTATGGAGACGCAACTGCGACGCCTCGGGTTTGAGGTTTAGCATGCCGGGTATGGCACTCCGGGTATGGAGATACTACTGCGACACTCTGGGTATGGAGACGCAACAGCTACGCCTCGGGTATGGGGTTTAGCATGCCAGGTATGGCACTCCGAGTATGGAGATATTACTACGATACTATGGGTATGGCGACGCAACCGCGATGCCTCGGGTATGCGGTTTAGCATGCCGGGTATGAGACTACTGCGACTCTGGTATGGAGATACAATCGCAAAGCCTCGGGTATGAAGTTTAGCATGCCGGGTATGGCACTCCAGGTATGGAGATATTACTGCGACACTCTAGGTATGAAGACGAAACCACGACGCCTCGAGTATGAAGTTTAGCATGCCGGGTATGGAGATATTACTGCGACACTCTGGGTATGAAGTTGCAACCGTGACACCTCGGGTATGAGGTTTAGCATACCGCGTATGGCACACCGGGTATGGAGACACTACTGCGACACTCTGGGTATGGAGACGTAACCGCGACACCTCGGGTATGGGGTTTAGCATGCCGGGTATGGCACTCCGGCTATGGAGATATTACTGCGATAATCTGGGTAGAGAGATGCAACCGCGACACCTCAGGTATGAGGTTTAGCATGCCGGGTATGACACTACGGGTATGGAGACAGTACTGCGACACTCTGGGTATGGAGTCGCAACCGCGACGCCTCGGGTATGAGATTTAGCATGCCAGGTATGGCGCTCGGGGTATGGAGATATTATTGCGTTACTCTAGGTATGGAGACGCAACCGCGACACCTCGGGTATGAGGTTTAGCATACCGAGTATGGAGACACTACTGCGACACGCCGGGTATGGGTATGGAGACGCAACAACCGCGATGCCTAGGGTATGGGGTTTAGCATGTCGGGTATGGCACTCAGGGTATGGAGATATTACTGCGACACTCTGGGTATGGAGACGCAACCGCTACGCCTCGGGTATGGGGTTTAGCATGCCAGGTATGGCACTCCGAGTATGGAGATATTACTACGATACTATGGGTATGGCGACGCAACCGCGATACCTCGGGTATGCGGTTTAGCATGCCGGGTATGACACTCAGGGTATGGAGATATTACTGCGACACTCTGGGTATGAAGTTGCAACCGCGACACCTCGGTTATGAGGTTTAGCATGCTGGGTATGGAGACTACTGCGACACTCTGGTATGGAGATGCAATCGCAAAGCCTCGGGTATGAAGTTTAGCATGCCGGGTATGGCACTCCAGGTATGGAGATATTACTGCGACACTCTAGGTATGAAGACGAAACCACGATGCCTCGAGTATGAAGTTTAGCATGCCGGGTATGGAGATATTACTGCGACACTCTGGGTATGGAGACGTAACCGCGACACCTCGGGTATGAGGTTTAGCATGCCGTGTATGGCACACCGGGTATGGAGACACTACTGCGACATTCTGGGTATGGAGACGCAACCGGACGCCTCGGGTATGCGGTTTAGCATGCTGGGTGGACATTCCGGGTATGGAGATATTACTGTGACACTCTGGGTATGGAGATGCAATCCCGACACCTCGGTTATGAGGTTTAGCATGCCGGGTATGGCACTCTAGGTATGGAGACACTACGCGACACTCTGGGTATGAAGATGAAACCGCGACTCCTCGGGTATAGGGTTTAGCATGTTGGGTATGGCACTCCAGGTTTGGAGATATTATTGCGACACTCTAGGTATGGAGACGCAACCGCGACGCCTCGGGTATGAGGTTTAGCATGCAGGTATGGAACTCCGGGTATGGAGATATTACTGCGACACTCTCGGTATGGACACGCAACCATGACACCTCGGTATGAGGTTTAGCATGCCGGGTATGGCGCTCCGGGAATGAAGATATTACTGTGACACTCTTGGTATGGAGACGTAACCGCGACACCTCGGGTATTGAGGTTTAGCATGCAGGTATGGAACTCCGGGTATGGAGATATTACTGCGACACTTTCGGTATGGAGACGCAACCATGACACCTCGGTTATGAGGTTTAGCATGCCGGGTATGGCGCTCCGGGAATGAAGATATTACTGCGACACTCTTGGTATGGAGACGTAACCGCGACACCTCGGGTATGAGGTTTAGCAAGCCGGGTATGGCACTCCGGGTATGGAGACACTACTGCGACACTCTGGGTATGGAGAAGCAACAGCGACGCCTCGGGTATGGGGTTTAGCATGCCGTGTATGGCACTCAGGGTATGGAGACACTACTGTGACACTCTGGGTATGGAGATGCAATCACGACGCCTCGGGTATGAGGTTTAACATGCCGGGTATGACACTCCGGGTATGGAGACACTACTGTGACACTCTGGGTATGGAGATACAACCGCGACACCTCGGGTATGGGGTTTAGCATGCCGGGTATGGCACTCTGGGTATGGAGTTATTATTGCGACACTCTAGGTATGGAGAAACAAACGCGACGCCTCAGGTATGAGGTTTAGCAAGCCGGGTATCAAGATATTACTGCGACACTCATGGTATGGAGACGCAACCGTGACACCTTGGTTATGAGGTTTAGCATGCCGGGTATGGCGCTCCGGGTATGGAGATATTACTGCGACACTCTGAGTATGGAGACGTAACCGTGACACCTCGGGTATGAGGTTTAACATGCCGGGTATGGCACTCCGAGTATGGAGATATTTCTGTGACACTCTGGGTATGGAGACGCAACCGCGACGCCTCGGTATACGGTTTAGCATGCCGGGTATGACACTCCGAGTATGGAGAAATTACTGCGACACTCTGTGTATGGAGACGCAACCGCGACACCTCGGGTATGAGGTTTAGCATGCCGGGTATGGCACTCTGGGTATAGAGATATTACTGCGACACGCTTGGTATGGAGACGCAACCGCGATGCCTCGTGTATGAGGTTTATCATGCCGGGTATGGAGATATTACTTCGACACTATGGGTATGGAGACGTAACCGCGACACCACGGGTATGAGGTTTAGCATGCCGGGTATGACACTCCGGGTATGGAGACACTGTTGGGGTTGGTGCTTAGAGCGCCAATTCCCGGTTGTATTTCTTTTGAATACTTCTGTAAAACTTTATTATTATGGATAATATATGTAGTTTCTATAATATACTGTATCTTTTAATATGGTAAAGAAGTAATGACCTTTGAATGATTAGTCATGGTACTGTTGCAAAAGCGTCGCAACTGACATTGAGTAGTATCATGACATGTTCATTCTTAGACAGTTCCTGGTCAAGGTTTGCACTACTTGGTCAGTATAGTAAACCCATTGAGATCGGTACATGTCGTATACAGGAATATATGATTCCTATGGTTTCTAAATGAACCATCAGTCTTGGAGACTGGTATAGACGTGTGGGTGTTTATAGCGGATAAACACTGAACGAATCACCGAAGATTCTTAATGGATGGTACACCAACGTCAATAAGAATCTTCTCGGGTTGAGTAGCACTTGTGATTCTTAGACTTGAGATGCCATTGTGGGCACATTAGACATCTTCTACACTTAGTTGGCAGTCACGTCACCGATCTATTTTGATCGGACCTCCGCCTGTTCGTTGGGTTGTAGATAGATCCTCAGGGTGTCCTGTGTATCAAGATAGGATCCGTCAGTTCTGTGAACCAAAGCATAGGTAGTCCATATGATTAGCAATCAGATAAAACCATGGGCCCGTGGTAAAGTTTAGAAGCTAGTTCTAAACATTCTTTTAGAGATTGCTAATAGAATAGTCAACTGGATAATCCCCATAGAGATTTGACGTTTACATCTATATCTCTGGGATATATCCGGATACCTGTGACGGAGGAATTATACATTTTCCATGACCTCGACCTGTATGATTCAGCGAGATTATCTGTAATCGTCATAATTTATGGGTGGATAAATTATGGACACGAAATTGGATTTCGTGACGGATATACCTGAATCTAGAGAGTCTCAATAATGAAACATACTCGTAGAGCACTAGAGCAACATTTATAAATAATATTGAGTATTTATAAAGACATTTAAAGGTTAAACGCAAGATACATGCTAAAGGGACCCTATAGTCAATTGCTTAATTATTGTGTATTTACATTTAATACTTAATTAATTTAAATACACATTAATTAATAGTGAAATTGAGATATTTGACTAATATCGTAAATGAATATATGTATTTGATATTTAATGTAAATATTATACATATATTTAATATATTTATATTTAATTAATTAATTAATTATTTAATTGTTAAATGATTAAATTAATTAAAATATAATATCTTTACATTTGGATATATGATTAAAATGACTTAGTTGCCTTTGTTGACTTAATTAAAATATCTATAAAGTGTTATTAGATATTTAAATCAAGTTGATCAAATGAAAATCAATGAAGATGAAATTAATATTCTTGTATATGCCTTTACCAAATTCGGCCAAGGCCTTTGTGAAACAAGTATATATTGTTTTTTATTTCATTTGGTAAATAACCTAATACACTTTCTAACCTAAACTCCATTAAAGAAAACAAAAGAAGCTAGAGAGGAAGAAAGGAAAAACAAAGGAACAGGCTTGGATTTAGTAAGTTTTCTTAACTTGCTATTAGAGAGGAAATTGTTCCTTATGTTCTAGGCTATTTCTTGTGATGTATAATGATGGAAGCTTGTGACTAGTGTAGTTATAAGTATTCTTTTAAGGTTTTGGAAATTTTGTTGCTAATCAATAGTTGTTGACCCACTCTTAGATGACCTAGATTTGAGGCTTTTCATTTATGTTGTGTATAAAGATGTGTATATGATGCATATAAAGTTTCATGTTGATTGGATTTCATTTGGATGTGTCTTGAAGCATGTAAGTGAAAAATGCACACTTTGGCCACCTAGTGAGGCTCTCGGCCAAGTGAGGTATTTTTGGGATTTTTGTTGCTCTTGGTGTTTCGATATTTGGGACATGTTAAGGTCATCTTAGAAATGATTTAGAATCATCCAAAATTGATTAGAACAATTTCGGACTAAAATGAACAAAATACCAAGTGTTAGGGCAATTCGGTAAATTCACTTAAATTTGATTTATTGAATTTTATTTCATAATTTGATTATTAGGTAATTAAATAAATATTTTTATTTAATTAATCCGAGAAAAAGTTTTGAAATCGGAAAATTTGATTTTCCACCGTTTCCGATGCATTACCGGATTTAGCCCCTAAAACCCCTACAGACACTACTGCGACACTCTGGGTATGGAGACGCACCCGCGATGCCTCGGGTATTGGGTTTAGCATGCCGGTTATGGCACTCTGGGTATGGAGATATTACTGCGACACTCTGGGTATGGAGACGCAACTGCGACGCCTCGGGTATGAGGTTTAGCTTGCCGGGTATGACACTCCGGGTATGGAGATATTACAGCGACACTTTGGGTATAGATACGCAACCGCGACACCTCGGTTATGAGGTTTAGCATACCGGGTATGGCGCTCCAGGCATGAAGATATTACTACGACACTATAGGTATGGAGACGCAACCGCGACACCTCGGGTATGAGGTTTAACATACCGGGTATGGCGCTCCGGGTATAGAGATATTACTGCGACATGCTGGGTATGGAGACGCAACCGTGACGCCTCGGGTATGAGGTTTTACATGCCGGGTATGGCACACCGGGTGTGGAGATATTACTGCGACACTCTGGGTGTAGAGACGCAACAGCGACACCTCGGGTAAGAGGTTTAGCATGCCGGGTATGCCACTCCGGGTGTGGAGACACTACTGCAACACTCTGGGTATGGAGTCGCAACCGCGACGCCTCCGGTATGAGGTTTAGCACGTCGGTTATGGAGACACATCAACATAAGTATCAGTTTTGTCGGGTATGGTACTCCGGGTATGGATACACATCAACATCAGTATCAGTTTTGCAGGGTATGGCAATCCGGGTTTGGGGATGCAATCGCGACGCCTCGGGTATGGGGCTTAGCATGAGGGTATGGCACTCCGGGTATGGAGACGCAACCGTGACGCCTCGGGTATAGGGTTTAGCATGCCGGGTATGGCACTCAGGGTATGGAGACACTACTGCGACACTCTGGGTATGGAGACGCAATGGCGACGCCTCAGGTATGAGGTTTAGCATGCCGGGTATGGCATTCCTGGTATGGAGACACTATTGCGACACGCTGGGTATGGAGACGCAACCGCGACGCCTCGGGTATGAGGTTTAGCATGCCGGGTATGGCACTCCGGGTATGGAGATATTACTGTGACACTCTGGGTATGGAGACGTAACCGCGACACCTCGGGTATGAGGTTTAGCATGCCGGGTATGGCACTCCGGGTATGGAGACACTACTACGACACTCCGGGTATGGAGTCACAACCGCGACGCCTCGGGTATAAGGTTTAGCATGCCGGGTATGGAGACACAACAACATCAGTACTAGTTTGGTCGGGTATGGCACTCCGGGTATGGAGACACATCAACATCAGTATCAGTTTTGCAGGGTATGGCACTCCAGGTATGGAGACGCTACCCCGACGCCTCGGGTATGGGGTTTAGCAATCCGTGTATGGCACTCCGGGTATGGAGACACTACTGCGACACTATGGGTATGGAGATGCAACCATGACGCCTCGAGTATGAGGTTTAGCCTGTCGTGTATGGCACTCAGGGTATGGAGACACTACTGCGACACTCTGGGTATGGAGACGCAACCGCGACCACCTCGGGTATGATGTTTAGCATGCCGGGTATGACACTCCGGGTATGGAGACACTACTGTGACGTTCTGGGTATGGAGACATAACCGTGACGCCTCGAGTATGGGGTTTAGCATGCCGGGTATGGCCCTCTAGGTTTGGAGATATTATTGCGACACTCTAGGTATGGAGACGCAACTGTGACGCCTCGGGTATGAGGTTTAGCAAGCCGGGTATGGCACTCTCGGTATGGAGATATTACTGCGACACTCTGGGTATGGAGACGCAACCGTGACACCTCAGTTATGAGGTTTAGCATGCCGGGTATGGCACTCCGAGTATGGAGATATTACTGCGACACTCTGGGTATGGAGACGTAACCGCGACACCTGGGTATGAGGTTTAGCATGCCGGGTATGGCACTCCGGGTATGGAGACACTACTGCGACACTCTAGGTATGGAGATGCAATCGCGATGCCTCAGGTATGGGGTTTAGCATGCCGGGTATGGCACTCTGGGTATGGAGATATTACTAAGACACTCTGGGTATGGAGACGCAACTGCGACGCCTCGGGTATGAGGTTTAGCATGCCGGGTATGGCACTCCAGGTATGGAGATATTACATTGACACTCTGGGTATAGAGACGCAACCGCGACACCTCGGTTATGAGGTTTAGCATACCGGGTATGACGCTCCGGGCATGAAGATATTACTGCGACACTCTGGGTAAGGAGACGCAACCACGACACCTCGGGTATGAGGTTTAGCATGCCTGGTATTGCGCTCCAGGTATAGAGATATTACTGCGACACGCTGGGTATGGAGACGCAACCCTGACGCCTCGGGTATGAGGTTTAGCATGCCGGGTATGGCACTCCGGGAGGGAATGGAGATATTACTACGACACTCTGGGTATAGAGACGCAACCGCGACACCTCGGGTATGAGGTTTAGCATGCCGGGTATGGCACTCCGGGTATGGAGACACTACTGCGACAATCCGGGTATGGAGTCACAACCGCGACGGCTCGGGTATGAGGTTTAGCACGTCGGGTATGGAGACACAACAATATCATCATCAGTTTTTTCGGGTATGGCACTCCGTGGTATGGAGACACATCAACATCAGTATCAATTTTGGAGGGTATGGCACTCCAGGTATGGTGAGGCTACTGCGACGCCTCGGGTATGGGGTTTAGCAAGCCGGGTATGGCACTCCGGGAATGGAGACACTATTGCGACACTATGGGTATGGAGACGCAACCATGACGCCTCGGGTATGAGGTTTAGCCTGTTGGGTATGGCACTCAGGGTATGGAGACACTATTACGACACTCTGGGTATGGAGATGCATCCGTGACGCCTCGGGTATGATGTTTAGCATGTCGGGTATGGCACTCCAGGTATGGAGACACTACTGTGACGTTCTGGGTATGGAGACGCAACCGCGACGCCTCGAGTATGGGTTTAGCATGCCGGGTATGGCACTCCGGGTATGGAGATATTATTTCGACACTCTATGTATGGAGACGCAACCGCGACGCCTCGGGTATGAGGTTTAGCATGCCGGGTATGACACTCTGGGTATGGAGACACTACTACGACACTATGGGTATGGAGACGTAACCATGACGCCTCTGGTATGAGGTCTAGCCTGCCGGGTATGGCACTCAGGGTATGGAGACACTACTGCGACACTCTGGGTATGGAGACGCAACCGCGACACCTCGGGTATGATGTTTAGCATGTCGGGTATGGCACTCCGGGTATGGGGACACTACTGTGACCTTCTGGGTATGGAGACGCAACGCCGCGACACCTTGAGTATGGGTTTAGCATGCCGGGTATGTCACTCCGAGTATGGAGATATTATTACGACACTCTAGGTATGGACACGCAACCACGACGCCTCGGGTATAAGGTTTAGCATGCCGGGTATTGCACTCCGGGTATGGAGATATTACTGCGACACTCTGGGTATGGAGACGCAACCATATTACCTCAGTTATGAGGTTTAGCATGCCGGGTATGGCACTTTGGCTATGGAGATATTATTGCGACACTCTGGGTGTGGAGACGTAACCGCGACACCTCGGGCATGAGGTTTAGCATGCCGGGTATGGCACTCCGGGTAAGTAGACACTACTGCGACACTCTGGGTATGGAGACGTAACCGTGACGCCTCGAGTATGAGGTTTAGCACGCTGGGTATGGCACAACCAACTCAACACCGTTCGAAGCAACAAACAAGTTAGGTGGCAGCTGGCGAGCCAGGTAAGTAAAAATGCATTGCACAAACTTTGATAGAACTGTCATTGTCACACACTACACAAGTCCCATCAAAGTGGGGGCGACTGTTGGCACTGCATTTTTACATGTAAGTCCCGATGATGATTCTCGTATGGAGGCACTACCTCTTAAGTTGTGGAAGTCACGGGAAATGGACGTCGGAATGGAAGAGTCACACATTGACACCTTAGTGGATTTAATTCGCTCATTTAGCTTTGGGTTCGCTTGTTGGACCTCTGTTTTAAAACACATCCCCGGCCCAAACCTTAAACAAACACAATCCAACAAATCAAACACAGACAAAACAAAAAAACACCCAAAACACACAAAACAAAACACAAACAAAACAAGCCAAAACACCAAACAATAAATAAATCACAAATAAAACCTCACCCTCACGCCCAAACACAAGCAAACACAATTCATATTAAACAATTCCTTCACAAAAAAAAAACAAACCAAACAACAAACAAACAAAAATCACAACCCTCAGTCACCACTCATACCTCACGCCCAAACACAAATAAACAACCCCCAAACACAAACCAAAAAAAACAAGAACCACACCAAGCACAAACCAACAAAGAGAACCCATGCACTCCACTCAACAAACACAAAATCAACAAACCACCCATGCATCCTCCATGCATGCCCATAATCCCCACGTGAACAACCCTCTATCATTCAACAACAAAGCAACAAAAACACAAGACTTACATTGAACAATTCCATCAAAAAAACACAAAAAACCCAAAGAAAACCCATGCATCTAACCCTCTCCCACGTGAACAACAAAATATAATCAACAAACCCATCTCACCCATGCAACACACATACCTCACCCATGCATCACCCATACCACACCCATGCAACCGTCCCCTATAAAAATAAACAAAACCCTAAGGCCCCCAGGTTGGACCTTGACAAAAACACGCACAGCTCCCTCACACCCTCCATTCTTCATGGCTACATGACCAAAGAAAACCCTTCATTATCAACAGCCCCATAAACCCTAATTCCCCCTTCATTCACGTGAACCATCATACCACAAGCCCCTAGCATAAACTCACAAAAACAATTAACAAAAGAAAGAAGAATAAACCCTATAGCCTTCACGCCAAAGCCCCCTCCAAATCTGCTCACTCACGGCACCATGAATCCTCACCTCTCTCACTCATAAACCTTGCTTCACGCAGCCAAGGCTAGCAACCAGCAAACCAATCCATGCATAAACTCAGTCGGCCCTCACACAGCCATACAATGCCACATACCACTTGAGTGACACACATGTTTCGTTTCATCCAACTTTGTGTTTGAGCGTGATTTAGTTTAGTATGTTATTTATTTTTTAAGCATGATTTAGCTGTTAGTACATTGTCTCTTTATGCATGATTTAGTTATTTTCTTTCGCAATAGGATTTTAATCTACGTTTATGTTTAAGTTGTTATTTATTTTTTGTATTTAATAATCCAACATGCAAATGAGATTCTTGTGTGATATCGTATGTTTGCCGTTATGATGACTTACTTTTAAAGCATGCAAACTTAGACATAGGATTTATCTTTATGAATGCGAACTAGATTTAGGTTATTCGTGGACATGTATGTTGTGTAGACGTAGTTAAATTATTACACAAATCCATTCATTATAAGTGGCATAAGTAAGGGACCATTCCGAACCCAACGGTTTGAGGTCTTCCCTTGCGAGGGGTGAGTGCGGCCTTAAATCATTTTCCCGATTCACACCGGGTGGCGACTCCATTTTATTCTCTGATTTAGTCCCCCGCGGGCTACTTCGTACCCCCGACCGGGCCGCGAGCCTGGAACAGCGTCGTCCATGTCTGTGTCCTACAACGTCTATACGAGTTTTCCAAGACTCATGATTCATTGGGATAAACATCAGACCAAGTCTCGATATACTACATGTACTTATCTCAACGAATTTTACTAACTGACCCTTATTAGTTAATCTTGACCAGAAACTTTATTTGAGAATATACAACTTATAGTGACACTTCCCAATGTCAATTACAAACTACGTTGTAACTGAGCACTACATTGTAAATCCTGAGGTCTTTGTCTAATATATATATATATCACTAAATCAGATTTAGTTTCAATTTAATCATTATTAGATCAAATACGTATATAAAACAAAAGGTGTAACCATATATAAGTAATATTAAGGAAAAGATATTGTTCGTATTCATGAATCGGACATAAATACGATTTGGATTGGCACTTCAAGCACTAATCCTAATAATTTCTCTTACTTGCTCTCGTTTCAATTTATGGTATTATATACACAAGTAAATATGTATCAGATATGAATGGCCCTCAATAGCTCACCTAACACTCAAGTGGTAGGCAACAACAAGTAGTTTGCTATAACATATTGAGTTTGTCCAACAAACCCAATTGTTTTCCATACTATCACTATCATATTTTGTAGAACCTAAGTTATACATCAATATGACTCATATGCTACATCAATATTTTGTTACAGCTATTAAGTTGTCCAAGTATTTAGGGATCAAATCCAAAATACTATGCAGAAAACCGCAAGCACAATCCTAATATCAAAACTTCTAATATATAGGGCCACTATGCAACTTCATAAGTTACAACTAATTCTACTAACAAAGTGGAATCATTTGTGACACTCCCACTGCATCTTTTATGACTCTATATGATGTAGACTGTCTAACATCATAATTAGACTGAAAACAAATCTGACCATAATAGTTGCGGACTATATTATCCATGAATAAGAAACTCGTTCTTAATATCTCAAAGATAACAAAGAACATGTTTCAAGACCCATCATATGGTTTATAGGGTATCAAAATAGCTCATAACAATTACGATTCAATTGATATATTTAATCGCACATAATATAGTATTCATTATGCCATCATCCTACGATGCATAAGATTGACTAGACATTCTAATCAATTTCTCTTTCGATTAAAGGAATCATCATTTACGAAGGATTAATACTATATATAAGAGACATACTAACTGTCAAACAGTTATACTAACTATTACACAGATGGTATTGTTGTTCCCTTTATTAGATCTTATCTAATCCACGACTAATGAGAGTATCTCAAAAGTCTCTTAGTTTTATATCATATATAAAACTTTATATCAAATATAACAGAGACTACTCCCACTACTTTCACGGAGAAAAGAAGACTTAGGTAAATCTTTTACCTCATAAACATCTCATTATTATATTAATAATGATAATGACATTATTTATAATAGTAGAAAGAAATTTGTACGCTCCCACTAACCCTACTATCACATATGTATTCTATATGTTTTGATTAAATCAGACAATCTGACTGATATCAAAATTAGAGAACATAAATTTTTGGAAAACTTATCTGAGTCTATAATAGGCTACCAAACTGTAATTTTAGCAGAATACAAACTCCAGGGCTATTCTAGAAAGGAACGCTGCTTTGCACTCTTAGCTAAAATACATAGTTTAATATTAACATTAACCAACTTATCTTTAATTGTTCAATTAGTGCGACTAGAGACAAGTTTTCTTTGAATCTATAATAGATTGCTGAGTACAACCTTTCTCACTGTCATACTATAAAGGTAAAACCTTTAATAAGCTCACTTTGCTTTTGTTGCGTAAATAATTAACACATTTTATGAACGATTCATAAAAAAAGCATAATCAAGTTCAAAACTTGATCATAGTAAGCTATGAACAATCTTAGATATATGATTTAATGCTAACTAGTGAAATCGATATCAAATATCTCTCCCACTATAAGTTATAGGATAACTTTCTTCCATAAGAAAATAACAGAACCATTAAGTATCAAATACTTCTCAAATGATTCAGACATCCTATTGGACTTATATGGAAGATGTCTAAGGGTCTTTTCATCTGATTAATTATGTAGTTCCATTTATAGTTTATCACTATGACATTTAACTTCAATAAGTCAAGTCTTTTCTACAATGGTCAACATCTGATGTTACACACTAAGCAATAAAATAATTTCATTACTCGGGATCGTAGAAAAGATATTCTATCAAATAGAACATAATATTCTATTAATTAGAATAAATGATAAACTTTTACTTCTACCTCCGAGACACAAGTACTTTCAATTATATAACCATTATTCAAAAGAAAGATTCAAATCTCAAACTTTTCAAGATTCGAATTTTCTACTCATACATATCATATACGTAACAACAGTTCCCGATGGTTTATACTAATCTAATTATATCCAAGCCTACTCTAATATAGAACCTATTATAAAAATCTACAACCATAAGTGAAGTCAGAAAATAGAAATAAAATATGCATGCAGTAGATTAAAAGTTTAATTATATATACATAATATAATAAGGAAAACATAAGCGGCAATTTTCATAATATTGCACACTGCCTTAGTTAGAGGTTTTTAACCCAGCAATGCCTCGTACTACTTTATGTAATACCGTAATTCCTAACGGAAAATGGGAATTCAATAATTAAATCGAATTTTATAATGGGAAGTGGACCCTATGAATATATTTCAACTTAGAGCTTTGGCACGTTCTCGCCTACGTATATTCACAAGTAGACACTCATTGTCAATCACACTCATTGTGACTACTGATTTGGTCCTGATCGTTTCTCATTGTGACAGCTTTGGAACGTTTACATGAGGCGTTTCTAAGCTTCACTTGTCAATGACAAACTCAAGCTACAGATGTAGTCCTGACAGCTTTGGCACATTCAGGATTTCCACTTACACTTGAATTTGTCTCTTATCATATAAGTTCTACCGGCGCAAATGAACTATCATCAGCCATAACTTGCACAGCTTTGGCACAATACAACTACAACATTTGGAAATCATTCGCATCCGTACTGAAAAGGTGGACCAAGAAACAAGTGATATTCTTATTTTCAAACAATCCGAAATTAATCAATTAATTTCACATGCATGTAGAAATAATAAAATTATACTAAATATCATATATCAAACATGACAAATGTAATGGATGTAGGATCAGAATCGCTCTGATACCATTTTGTTGGGGTCACGCGTAGCGGAAGAGCGCGACTCGGGCGAAATCATAACTATTAAACTTTTAAACTTACCGAATACATTATTCAATATCCTATATGAATAATTCATTCATATTTCACCTAAACATATTATATTTTTTTTATCAAATAACTATATAAATAATTTAAGAAACATCGCGAAACTTTACGAAAATGTTTCCTCAAAACAACATAAAATACGTTTTTGGCTGGACCGACCAACCAATACACATGGGGGCAGCCCAGGTCAGCCCCAATATTACTTGGGCAATTCCTGGGCTGCCCAAACAGTAACCAATTCACTATTTGGATAACCGTTAGCAGGTTAGCCCGAAACTCTCCCGGTAATGCCATTTTTCACCATTTTCGCTTATTTTCACTCCGAACCAATTTCCGATAATTATTCCAATGCCCAATACACATTTAAAATATTCAAATAACATATTTTTCATAAATATTTTTTCATAATTTCCAGATCTGATCTGGGTGCAAAAATAATCATTTTTCATGCTTTAAATCCAATTTTCTCAACATTAATCATATTAATATTTACTCCAATCAAAGGCACCACAAATGAAGAACTCAAGAACAATTCTAGGTATTACAAGAGTGGTCATAACACTCTATAATGGCAACAAGTCATCATATGACAAAAATGAACTAATATTACACTAATATTGCTCAATCTAACTTCATACATACATCTAGCCTCCAAATCCATCAACCAAATCAAAAACCCCCAAATTTTAAAGTGAACAAGAATCACTACAATATTTGTAATATACTAGAATAATAAAATAATTTTTCTAGGTTGAACAATATTAAGGATTACCCTTAATCTCCAACTTTCTTCAAGTTTTTGCAATTTCTTTGATTCTTTTCTCTCTACTTTTTTTGCTGTTTTTATAAGGTTGAAGATGGCTAGGTTTTCATTAACCAAACAAAAGAGAAAACATTTCCCTTAAATATTACAAGCCTTGGTCGAAAAAGCTAGCAAAAAAAGAAAAAAAATTATTTTGCATTTTTTAACCAAATTTAAAGAAGAAAAATTTATTTTTAACACAATTTTCAAAGTGTAAAAAGTCAAACTTTTAAACTTTAATCATTTCCTAAAATTAATATCACCTTAGATATTTACATTCTAATTACTTTAATTACTTAACAATTAAATAATTAAATAATTACTTAAATACAAATATCTAAATATATGTAATATATTTACTTTAAATAATCAAAATACATATATTTATGATATTTGTCAAATATCTTATTTGACAATTAATTAAGGTATATTTAATAAAATCATATATTAAATAGAAATACACATTAATTAGGAAATGACCAAAAGGTCCATTTGCATCTATCTTTTCGTTTAACTATTAAACGATTCGAGTTAACTCATTTAATCCGATAAAGTATTATGAATAATCTGTATTATTCATAACGAATTATTCAAGTGCTTAATGAGTACACTTCATATTGTGAGACTATATAAATTTAGGTTTATCCATCACAGAATAAAATTTCGTGTCCATAATTTACCCACTAGTAAATTATGACGACTACATATAATCTAACTAAACTATGCAAGTCGAGGTCATTGCATACGTATAATCTCTGTGTCACAGGATATCAATATTATACCAGGGATATCGATAGGAATATCGAATCCCTTAGGTATAATATAGTCGACTTATAAATTTACAATCTCTAAATAACACCCAAAACTCACTTCCGAAGTATACCACGACCATGGATTTACTATATCACAAACACGTACATGATACATATGCCTTGTACATATGACTGATGGATTCTGTCTGAAACTCACAGGATATCATGAGTATGAGTCCACACCCAACGAGCATGTGGAGGTCTGATCTATATAGATCGGTGACGTGATTGTCATCAAAGTCTGGAGGATGTATCATATATCCATAGTGGTTTTTCAAGTCGAAGGACCACTATGCTACTCGACTCGAGAAGATTCCTATTGACATTAGTGTACCATCTATTAAGAAATCTCCGGTGAGTCGTTAAGTGTTTATCAAATAAATACCTACACGTCTATATTAGTCTCCCAAGACTCATGGTTCATTGGGATAAACCATCAGACCAAGTCTCGATATACGACATGTACTGGTCTCAACTGATTTCACTAACTTACCCGTGTTTGTAAATCTTGACCAAGATCTTTATTTAAGAATATACAACTTATAGTGACACATCCAGTGTCAATTACAAACTACTCTAAGAGTCCTTAACCTGGTAATTCAGGGCCATAATTTTTTTGGTCGACTCCAAGAGTCCCAGCTTGGTTAGCCAAAGCTCGTCTTTTTCAAGTAGAAGCCTATTGGCAAACTTTGAGATGCTGGAAGGGTCGGAAATGGTAGTAAACCCATGATAAAATTTAAAGATGATGTTCTCTATGTCATCATCTGGCTCGACCACAACTTTTCATTTTTTGACACGACTGTCATATCGGTTGATTTTCTTGGGACTACAGAAGGAGCCCCAACCGACAGCCCACCCTTTGTTGCGGGAACCTCAATTTCCAACAGGGTTCAGACTCTTTCTTTTAGGCTTTTTTTGCTCATCATTTTAGCCTTCATCTCTTAAAACGATGGGAGTTTGAAGGGAACCAACATGATCTTTACTACACATAAAATTTCATCGTGTTTTAGTGGCTTTAAAAATAGGAGCCACCCGAAGAACAGTCGACAAGACCAATTGCCCACTACCACGACCAATAAGAGCTTACAAAGGGCCAATATGGTACATTCAATATCAAAATGTCCGTCCACAATGGAGTTAGCCACAGTCTCATATCTTCTAGAACAGATCTCCAATTCCTTTCTGGAGGAAGCAGCCTCGATATATACTTGGTATTGGAGACGACCCTGATAGTAGAGTCGAATGTTCTATTTCATAGTAAACCAGTAAAACATAAGTAAATAAGCCCCAATCAATGTGGGTAAACAACAAGGAACAGAGAGAGAAAATACTCACTCGACGAACTCCATTTTTCAGAGATTCGGCCAGCTCCAGCTGACATCTCCTTTCACAAAAATAGAATTTTTACCAATCTCCCTTATCATTCATTATAAGTCCCAACATTAGGTGTTCCTTATTTTGTTGGAAGTATAATTGATACCTTCCATTCTCATTCAAATTTTCTTTAAGATAATAAATGTACAACAAGTCTCTCACTCCAAACTCGAACCCCAACTCAAACGCTATACACTTAATCGATAAAAGTATCATCCAAGTATTAGTCACTCGACTAGAAGGATTCCTGATCAAGATATTTATAGGTTCTCTCGTGGTCGGGGTCCCACTCGACTCCCCCATCGCAGGAAAGGTCTTAATCAATTTCACATCCTTGGGGACTTTTAAAGCTAGCTCTGTAATTGTCAGCAACCCAGCCTCACCTATACATTCATACAACCACTCATAGCCCCATCCAATCCTAAACGACTCACTTGGAGATCTATATGATTTATCGGGAGATCTGGCATACATCTCCAGAGGGGTCACTAGAACCGGTTAAACTATCTTCTGACATAGAGTTTAGATGACTACGTTATAATTCAAGCCTACAAACAATTAAATCATCGAAGTTTCTACGTCTTATAGTTTAAACCACCATAATCCTGAAACACGGATTCTTAAATCTTATTAAAACCATAAGTATCAAAATACTTAAACGAATAAGAACAGTTTGAATCTACGTTATGAACAATTGAAGAAACCGAAGAACATGAGAGAAGGTATGAGGAATACATTTAAGTCTTGGGGAGCTATTCCAACTTGCTAAAACGAGAGAGTTTTTATGAATAAAGGAAATGAGCCTCCCAACCTCACTTATGCCCATTTCCCATTTGGCGCCTCATTTCCTGCCTAAAAGCTCCTCTAAAATTTTGCTAGGGCTATAATTTTTAGCCATCTATTAGGGGCATACAACCTATAAAGGCCCACATCTTGAATCCAACTCACGAATCCCAACTGAGCTCAATAAAAGAAATCGTTGGGGGTAAACCCCATTGTCGCCTAGGTATAATCCACCATTCAAAGAAACAACCATTTAGCTTAGGAAGGATTGACCTTCCACACCTAGAAATAAGGTTAGAGACGTCCATGTTCTCCAAATGACAATGAGGGATACCTTTTTGGCTTAGACGACACGAAAAATAATATGTCTCTCCCAGTCAACGTAATAATATAGTCATTGACTCCCAATAATCTAAGACTACCGAGAGGCATCCTCCATCCATGCCATCTTCTCCAAACTACACGAGATTACTATTGCTACTCTCAATCTACCCGAAACGGCATTTGATGATATCATGGCTTTCTTTTGGTCCAAAAACTTCGAAAGGGACTATCATATACACTCTAGACAACATAGCGTGGACTTTGCCTGGCCGACCTCCGAAGTCAGTAAATTGCTTACCGAAAAATCCTTCAGTCCACAGGAAACGTATTGGAACAACTAAATATGTTTATGGTTTTAAGCGCGAGAGCAATGTCATGATATATTGTGGTAGTTCCAATCAATGAGAGTACATTCAACTAGTATAGCCTTTATTGAAATTACATCATATGCCCAGTCGACATCAAATCAATAAGAATCTCTTGGACCTTCATCGGGCCCAATCAACGAGTCATTCCCTAATAACCTTCGTCGGGTCAGAGAATCTTTTGGACCATCATCTGGTCCAGATAACATTGAAGACTATTGGTCCTTCGACTGGTCTAGTTGACATAGAATGATCTTTGTCTGGTCTATATATTATCGGTATTCCAAACGACATGGGATTTTATACAACATACTATCCAAGCCAAAGATTTATTGACTTGGAAAATATGGGACAAACTGTATGGGCCAAGGACCCAAAGGACATTGTAGATCAGGCCACACACGTAATTTGCATATGAACGTGGTTCGTGGCTTTCAACATTTCCCAATCAGCACTAAATGATCCTGAGTCCACTCGTATGAGTTATATGCGGAGCCCATTAGCCTATACGTCCTGATTGATAAAGGCTCAAACAGCTTATAGGCTTCCATGAGCCCATTGACTCATAATGGTTTCAAAATATCCTAATCATGTTACTTGATGTCTTGTTCGATATTATCGGGCTAGTCTATGCAAAAATTCATCATTAATAAAGCAACTAAATATTTTTTTCAAAGAAAACTACCTACAAACACAGTAGTATAATCCAAATACCATAGGGATTATACCTAATCCTAGATATCTAGGCAGATATAATTCAATTATGATTTAACTACCCTTTCCTAAATAGAGTTGTTGTATGACTCTTCCAAGGAATCCTAGTCTGACTTGTAGACTACATCACAGCCTATAAAATGAGAGAGGGACCAATGGAAGATTCACTAAAGCTTGGGCACGCACATTCGAGTTCTCAAAATATACAACACTTCTTAAACCACAGCCCACCGCCTCTCACGGTAATTTATGAAGATCAAGATAACCATAAAACCTTGCCCTTCCCTCTCATTACCCTCATCTACATCAGTGACGTGAGCGTTAGAGTCCCTACGAAATCCACCACACTAGTGGATAGATACTATGTGCTCACTTTAATTTGATTGTACAGGATCGTTGGAGCATCTAATAAATAAATTCTCGATTGTAGGTCGACGGCGAAATTCAGCGTCTACCAGTGTCTAAAGATTTAGCGTCGCCAAGTAAATCAATTCTAAATGTATAATTTAGCATCATCGAAACCAAGTGATGCTAAAAGTAATAACATCTTGCGTTAAAAGGAAAAATGACGCTAAAATTATAATATTTTATGTCGCCAACATACGTTTGATGCAAAACATTAAGACAATTTGCATCGACACCTTATTTTCGGTGCTAAATATATAATCATCAATATTTATCATCGAACTCAGGATATGACGTGGTATCTTCATATTTTAGCGTTGCCTATTAGGTAGCAACACTAAATGTATGACATTTAGCATCGACTATTTCAGGTGACGCTTGAAAGCATTCAAAAATCCATATCTACCCAAGACCCTTGTCTTCTTCTTCTTCCTTCTTAATCATATCCTCAAAAATCAACGTTAAAAAATACCCATTTTCACCATTTCCAACCCCAATCCAACACTAAGCTAATTGAAGTATGTATTTTCTCTAATGTATCGCTATTATTGTAGTTATTTATTTACCATTCTTTATTTTTGAGTAAATCCCCTAAAATGAGAGTTTAGAATTTAATTAAGTAATTATTTAGTTTAAAATTGAATTTTTGATGCATATAATTAATATCAATTACTCCAATAATTTTTTATTCACGATATATTTTAAATAAATCCCCTAAAGTGGGGGTTTAGAATTAATTAGATAATATTTAGTATATGTATTTAATTGAAATTGCATATAATTAATATGGGTAATTTGATTTTGGATAAGTATGTATAGTGTTTGTGTAGGCACTGCATTTTTGCATATAAGTCCGGATGATGAGTCTCGTATGGAGACACTACCTCTTTGATTGTGAAAGCCGCGGGAAACTGACGTCGGAAGGGAAAAGTTGGAAATTAGCATTTGGTCGGATTTAACTCGCTTGTTTCGTTCGGGTTCGCTTGTTGGACCTCTATTTTAAAACACATCTCACAAATTAAATAATTAAAACATTTAAAATACATGTCACAAATTAAATTAAACTTTAATTAAATTAAATTAAAACTAATTAAAATTAAATTAATTAAAATCTAATTAAATCACATTCATAATTTAATTAATCAAATTAAATAACTAATTAAATTAAATTAAATTAAACCAATTAAAATAACTAAATTGAAATTAAATAACCTAACCTAAAAAATCACAAACCAATTAAATTGAAATCTTAATTAAATTTAATTCACAAATTAAATTAAACCAATCAAACAAATTAAATTAAATTAAAAATTACATACCAAATTAAATAAATCACTCCCCTAATTTAAGAAATTCCCCACCAATTACAATTATTTCTTTCCCTAAATAATCTAATCAATTCCCTCCATTTTAACATGATTTGTTTGCTTTCAAAACCCATACGAAACCCTTCAACCCTGGCTATTTTCTCTCATGGCAAGAAGAAACAAAACCCTAAGGACCCTAAAGCTCTTCTCGGCATACATAAACCCTCTGGCCGCCTTCCTCCCTTAGATCCTCTCTCTCACCTCTTTCACGACAAAATCACACCACCTGCACCTTTAAGCGCCATTCACCAGCCCTAAACCTCAACGAAGCAACAACTCTTCACAGCCTTCACTCAACGCAGCCACCTGCCCTTGTCCACCAAGCTTCACGCCACATGCACACTCACAAAGCTTCACGTTACCTGCCCTCCACTTCACAAACTCACGCACATTAACACAACAAACAAGAAGAGACCCTCACGGCCAAAGGGAAGAGAGGACCCACTCACGTCAATCACCATAGCAATTAACCCTAGATGACCTCTCTTATTCACAAGCCTTTAGCCATTCATTCAGACAAACCAGCCTGCCTTATTAACCATGATAACAGCCACTAACGTCCAAACTCACTCACGGCCAACCGACACAGCCCACACGTACCCTTAAAACAGCGCATGCCCACTCACAAAACACTGCCCATTCCCTCAAAGCCAATTCACACACAGCCGAGACACAGTAAACCCTCACCAACTCCCACATCGACCAAACAAGACAACTGCCCTCCACTCAGCCAATTCACTTCACAACCTGAACACATCAGCCCAGTTTAGCCACGCAAACAAGCGCATCACGTAAGCCATATTCACTCAAATAACGCTCCACTAGCAACTCACGCCATTATCCAAGCCTCGCCACAACCCTCCTCACGTAAGCCACCAAACCTAATAACTACATCCCACAACGATGAATCATCAACACACAACCCATATTTCCTTCCTGAAATCGCCACAAATCAGCCAACCTTAACTGCCTAAATTCCATAGCCCCACTCAAGCCCTTAACGGATCAGCCATCTGCCTTCAATTCACACGTAACTGCCAAGCAACTTCACGATAAAACCCTTAATTCACGTAGCAGCCTAGCCACCTTCAAAAGTCACACCAGCCCCATGCATACGTGAAACAAGTCCACAAAATACAGCCTCTAAACTGCAACCCAAACCAGTCCAAATAACCCTCAAAACAGTCCCCTAATTACCAAAAATAGTGACCCGAAAATACAACAAAAACAGCAGTGAAACGGAGTAAAAAATAGTAGCCCGAACAGCAAAACAGCGAGGAAAGACGTTGAGTTGGTGAACCAAAAGAGTTGCGGATCATTCACCCTTCCAACGGACGTGTAACGTCCTTTCGTGAGACGACAAAAGAGGTTAGACCTGAGGGCACCTTTTATTTATTATCTTTCATTTATTTTATTTATTTTAAAATATTATTGCATGAGAGTCGTTTGAGGCATGATGTGATTGTTGGATGAGCGGGATGTGTGTTCCCTTTTGTGATATATCGGATGGAAACCCGGATGTAAATTCTGTAGCCGATTCCGAATGGACGGTATTGCGGTCTGCACTCGGGATACAACGCCACATACAACTTAAGATACACATATCTCGTCTCATCCAAGTTTTTATTTGAGCATGTTGTAGTTTATAGGTCGTTCATTTATTATTTTAAGCATGATTTAATTTAGTTTTGTTATTTAATTTCTAAGCATGATTATGTTATTTTTAAGCATGTTATTTTGATTAGTTTAGGTTTATGTTTGAATAGTGATTCATTTATTTAATGGTTCAATATGCTCATTGTGTGATATCGTGTTGGCCATTCAAAGACCTACTTTCAAGCATGCAAACTTAGAATATGATTTATTTAGTGAATGCATGTTATATCTAAATACCTTTGAGCATGATTATTGAGTAGACTCGGTTAATTTATTGCACAAATCATATCATCACAAGTGACATAAGTAAGGGACCATTCTGAACCCAACGGTTTGAGGTCTTCCCTTGCGAGGGGTGAGTGCGGCCTTAAATCTTTGTCCCGGTTCACACCGGGTGGCGACTCCATTATTGTCCAGTTTAGTTCCCCCGCGGGCTACTCCGTACTCCCGACCGGGCCGCGAGCCTGGAACAACGTCGCCGATTTTTGTGTCCCACAGTCTGGAGATTCCACGTCAGTTTCAGTCTGGGGGCGAGGCCCACGTCAGTTTCAGTCTGGGGCCGAGGCCCACGTCATTTTCAGTCTGGGGGCGAGGCCCACATCAGCATCAATCTGGGGGCGAGGCCTACATTAGCATCAGTTTGGGGTGAGGCCCATATCAGTTTGGGGCGAGGCCCACATCAGTTTCGGTCTGGGGGCGAGGCCCACATCAGTGTCAGTCTGGGGGCGAGGCCCACATCAGTATCAGTCTAGGGGCGAGGCCCATATCAGTATCAATCCGGGGCGAGGCCTACATCAGTATAAGCTTGGGGATGAGTCCCAGGGCGAGGCCCACACTAGTATCTGTTTGGGGCGAGGCCCACACTAGTATCAGTTTGGGGCGAGGCCCACACTAGTATCAGTTTGGGGCGAGGCCCATATCAGTTTGGGGCGAGGCCCACATCAGTGTTAGTCTGGGGGCGAGGCCCACATCAGTACCAGTTCAGGGTCGAGGACCCACTACATCATCAGTTCGAGGACGAGGTCCTTATTATCAGCGGTGTTGGGTCGAGGTGTCCAGGGTCGAGGTGCCCCCGTTTTCGGTTGTAGTTCCGGGTCGAGGTGCCCACTACATCATCAGTTCGAGAGCGAGGTCCCTATTGTCAGCGGTGTTGGGTCGAGGTTACCAGGGTCGAGGTGCCCCCGTTTTCGGTTGTAGTTCCGGGTCGAGGAACCTAGGGTCGAGGTGCCCACTACATCATCATATTGAGGGCGAGGTCCCTATTTTCAGCGGTATTGGGTCGAGGTGCCCCCATTGTCGGTTGTAGTTTCGGGATGCGTCCCAGGGTTGAGGGCCCACTACATCATCAGTTTGAGGGCGAGGTCCCTATTGTCAGCGGTGTTGGGTCGAGGTGCCCCCGTTGTCGGTTGTAGTTTCGGGATGCGTCCCAGGGTCGAGGACCCATTACATCATCAGTTTAAGGGCGATGCCCATTTTGTCAGCGGTATTGGGTCGAGGTGCCCCCGTTGTCGGTTGCATTTCGGGGATGCGTCCCAGGGTCGAGGGGCCGCTGCATCATCAGCACAGTTCACATTCGGTGGTTCGGGAACAAAGCCCAGAGGTCGAGACACCTCGCCATCATATCAATTCAGTTCAAAACAACAGGCAAGTCAGGTGGCAGCTAGCGAGCCAAGAATTCATTAATCATCACTTTTAGGATGTGCCCCAGGGTCGAGGGCCCACACATCAGTTGTAGTTCCGAGATGCGTCCCAGGGTCGAGGGACCAATAAATCATCAGCACAGTTCACATTCGGTGGTTCGGGAATAAAGCCCAAGGGTCGAGGCACCTCGCCACCATATCAACTCAGTTCGAAGCAGCGGGCAAGTCAGGTGGCAGCTGGCGAGCCAGGTAAGTACAAATGTATTGCACGAACTTTGATAGGATCGTCATTGTCACACATTGCACAAGTCCCATCAAAGTGGGGGCGACTGTAGGCACTGCATTTTTGCATATAAGTCTCGATGATGAGTCTCGTATGGAGACACTACCTCTTTGATTGTAAAAGCCGCGGGAAACGGACGTCGGAAGGGCAAAGTTGGAAATTAGTATTTGGTCGGATTTAACTCGCTTGTTTCGCTTCAGGTTCGCTTGTTGGACCTCTATTTTAAAACATATCTGACAAATTAAATAATTAAAACATTTAAAATACATGTCACAAATTAAATTAAACTTTAATTAAATTAAATTAAAACTTATTAAAATTAAATTAAATTAAAATCTAATTAAATCACATTCCTAATTTAAATAATCAAATTAAATAACTAATTAAATTGAAATTAAATTAAACCAATTAAAATAACTAAATTGAAATTAAATAACCTAACCTAAAAAATCACAAACCAATTAAATTGAAATCTTAATTAAATTTAATTCACAAATTAAATTAAAACCAATCAAACAAATTAAATTAAAATTAAAAATTACATACCAAATTAAATAAATCACTCCCCTAATTTAAGAAATTTCCCGCCAATTACAATTATTTCTTTCCCTAAATAATCTAATCAAATTCCCTCCCTTTTAACATGATTTGTTTGCTTTCAAAACCCATACGAAACCCTTCAACCCTGGCTCACTTCTCTCTCACGGCAAGAAGAAACAAAACCATAAGGACCCTAAAGCTCTTATCGGCATACATAAACCCTCTGGCCGCCATCCTCCCTGGGATCCTCTCTCTCACCTCTTTCACGACAAAATCACACCACCTGCACCTTTAAGCGCCATTCACCAGCCCTAAACCTCAGCCAAGCAACAACTCTTCACAGCCTTCACTCAACGCAGCCACCTGCCTTTGTCCACCAAGCTTCACGCCACCTGCACACTCACAAAGCTTCACGTTACCTGCCCTCCACTTCACAAACTCACGCACATTCACACAACAAACAAGAAGAGCCCCTCACGGCCAAAGGGAAGAGAGGACCCACTCACGTCAATCACCATAGCAATGAACCCTAGATGACCTCTCTTATTCACAAGCCTTTAGCCATTCATTCAGACAAACCAGCCTGCCTTATTAACCATGATAACAGCCACTAACGTCCAAACTCACTCACGGCCAACCGACACATCCCACACGTACCCTTAAAACAGCGCATGCCCACTCACAAAACACTGCCCATTCCCTCAAAGCCAATTCACACACAGCCGAGACACAGTAAACCCTCACCGACTCCCACATCGACCAAACAAGACAACTGCCCTCCACTCAGCCAATTCACTTCACAACCTGAACACATCAGCCCAGTTTAGCCACGCAAACAAGCGCATCACGTAAGCCATATTCACTCAAACAGCGCTCCACTAGCAACTCACGCCATTATCCAAGCCTCGCCACAACCCTCCTCACGTAAGCCACCAAACCTAATAACTACATCCCACAATGATGAATCATCAACACACAACCCATATTTCCTTCCTGAAATCGCCACAAATCAGCCAACCTTAACTGCCTAAATTCCATAGCCCCACTCAAGCCCTTAACGGATCAGCCATCTGCCTTCAATTCACACGTAACTGCCAAGCAACTTCACGATAAAACCCTTAATTCACGTAGCAGCCTAGCCACCTTCAAAAGTCACACCAGCCCCATGCATACGTGAAACAAGTCCACAAAATACAGCCTCTAAACTGCAACCCAAACCAGTCCAAATAACCCTCAAAACAGTCCCTTAATTACCAAAAATAGTGACCCGAAAATATAACAAAAACAGCAGTGAAACGGAGTAAAAAATAGCAGCCCGAACAGTAAAACAGCGAGGAAAGACGTTGAGTTAGTGAACCAAAAGAGTTGCGGATTATTCAACCTTCCAACGGACGTGTAACGCCCTTTCGTGAGACGACAAAAGAGGTTAGACCTGAGGGCACCTTTTATTTATTATCTTTCATTTATTTTATTTATTTTAAAATATTATTGCATGAGAGTCGTTTGAGGCATGATGTGATTGTTGGATGATCGGGATGTGTGTTCCCTTTTGTGATATATCAGATGGAAACCTAGATGTAAATTCTGTAGCCGATTCCGAATGGACGATATTGCGGTCTGCACTCGGGATACAACACCACATACAGCTTAAGATACACATATCTCGTCTCATCCAAGTTTGTATTTGAGCATGTTGTAGTTTATAGGTCGTTCATTTATTATTTTAAGCATGATTTAATTTAGTTTTGTTATTTAATTTCTAAGGATGATTATGTTATTTTTAAGCATGTTATTTTGATTAGTTTAGGTTTATGTTTGAATAGTGATTCGTTTATTTAATGGTTCAATATGCTCATTGTGTGATATCATGTTGGCCATTCAAAGACCTACTTTCAAGCATGCAAACTTAGAATATGATTTATTTAGTGAATGCATGTTATATCTAAATACATTTGAGCATGATTATTGAGTAGACTCGGTTAATTTATTGCACAAATCATATCATCACAAGTGACATAAGTAAGGGACCATTCTGAACCCAACGGTTTGAGGTCTTCCCTTGCGAGGGGTGAGTGCGGCCTTAAATCTTTGTCCCGGTTTACACCGGGTGGCGACTCCATTATTCTCCAGTTTAGTTCCCCCGTGGGCTACTCCGTACTCCCGACCGGGCCGCGAGCCTGGAACAACGTCGCCGATTTCTGTGTCCCACAGTCTGGCGACTCCACGTCAGTTTCAGTCTGGGGGCGAGGCCCACGTCAGTTTCAGTCTGGGGGCGAGGCCCACATCAACATCAATCTGGGGGCGAGGCCCACATTAGTATCAGTTTGGGGCGAGGCCCATATCAGTTTGGGGCGAGGCCCACATCAGTTTCGGTCTGGGGGCGAGGCCCACATCAGTGTCAGTCTGGGGGCGAGGCCCACATCAGTATCAGTCTCGGGGCGAGGCCCATATCAGTATCAATCCGGGGCGAGGCCTACATTAGTATCAGCTTGGGGATGAGTCCTAGGGCGAGGCCCACACTAGTATCAGTTTGGGGCGAGGATCATATCAGTTTGGGGCGAGGCCCACATCAGTGTTAGTCTGGGGGCGAGGCCCACATCAGTACCAGTTCAGGGTCGAGGACCCACTACATCATCAGTTCGAGCGCGAGGTCCCTATTATCAGCGGTGTTGGGTCGAGGTGTCCAAGGTCGAGGTGCCCCCGTTTTCGGTTGTAGTTCCGGGTCGAGGTGCCCAGGGTCGAGGTGCCCACTATATCATCAGTTCGAGGGCGAGGTCCCTATTGTCAGCGGTGTTGGGTCGAGGTTACCAGGGTCGAGGTGCCCCCGTTTTCGGTTGTAGTTCCGGGTCGAGGAGCCCAGGGTCGAGGTGCCCCCATTGTCGGTTGTAGTTTCGGGATGCGTCCCAGGGTCGAGGGCCCACTACATCATCAGTCTGAGGGCGAGGTCCCTATTGTCAGCGGTGTTGGGTCGAGGTGCCCCAATTGTCGGTTGTAGTTCTGGGATGGGTCCCAGGGTCGAGGACCCATTACATCATCAGTTTAAGAGCGATCCCCATTTTGTCAGCGGTATTGGGTCGAGGTGCCCCCGTTGTCGGTTGCAGTTCCGGGATGCGTCCCAGGGTCGAGGGGCCACTGCATCATCAGCACAGTTCACATTCGGTGGTTCGGGAACAAAGCCCAGAGGTCGAGGCACCTCGCCATCATATCAATTCAGTTCAAAACAACAGGCAAGTCAGGTGGCAGCTGGCGAGCCAAGAATTCATTAATCATCATTTTTAGGATGTGCCCCAGGGTCGAGGGCCCACACATCAGTTGCAGTTCCGAGATGCGTCCCAGGGTCGAGGGACCAATAAATCATCAGCACAGTTCACATTCGGTGGTTCGGGAACAAAGCCCAAGGGTCGAGGCACCTCGCCACCATATCAACTCAGTTCGAAGCAGCGGGCAAGTCAGGTGGCAGCTGGCGAGCCAGGTAAGTAAAAATGTATTGCACGAACTTTGATAGGATCGTCATTGTCACACACTGCACAAGTCCCATCAAAGTGGGGGCGACTGTAGGCACTGCATTTTTGCATATAAGTCCCGATGATGAGTCTCGTATGGAGACATTACCTCTTTGATTGTAAAAGCCGCGGGAAACGGACGTCGGAAGGGCAAAGTTGGAAATTAGTATTTGGTCGGATTTAACTCGCTTGTTTCGCTTCGGGTTCGCTTGTTGGACCTCTCTTTTAAAACACATCTCACAAATTAAATAATTAAAACATTTAAAATACATGTCACAAATTAAATTAAACTTTAATTAAATTAAATTAAAACTAATTAAAATTAAATTAAATTAAAATCTAATTAAATCACATTCCTAATTTAAATAATCAAATTAAATAACTAATTAAATTGATATTAAATTAAACCAATTAAAATAACTAAATTGAAATTAAATAACCTAACCTAAAAAATCACAAACCAATTAAATTGAAATCTTAATTAAATTTAATTCACAAATTAAATTAAAACCAATCAAACAAATTAAATTAAATTAAAAATTAAATACCAAATTAAATAAATCACTCCCCTAATTTAAGAAATTCCCCGCCAATTACAATTATTTCTTTCCCTAAATAATCTAATCAAATTCCCTCCCTTTTAACATGATTTGTTTGCTTTCAAAACCCATACGAAACCCTTCAACCCTGGCTCACTTCTCTCTCATGGCAAGAAGAAACAAAACCATAAGGACCCTAAAGCTCTTCTCGGCATACATAAACCCTCTGGCCGCCATCCTCCCTGGGATCCTCTCTCTCACCTCTTTCACGACAAAATCACACCACCTGCACCTTTAAGCGCCATTCACCAGCCCTAAACCTCAGCCAAGCAACAACTCTTCACAGCCTTCACTCAACGCAGCCACCTGCCCTTGTCCACCAAGCTTCACGCCACCTGCACACTCACAAAGCTTCACGTTACCTGCCCCACACTTCACAAACTCACGCACATTCAAACAACAAACAATAAGAGCCCCTCACAGCCAAAGGGAAGAGAGGACCCACTCACGTCAATCACCATAGCAATGAACCCTAGATGACCTCTCTTATTCACAAGCCTTTAGTCATTCATTCAGACAAACCAGCCTGCCATATTAACCATGATAACAGCCCCTAATGTCAAAACTCACTCACGGCCAACCGACACAGCCCACACGTACCCTTAAAACAGCGCCTGCCCACTCACAAAACACTGTCTATTCCCTCATAGCATATTCACACACAGCCGAGACACAGTAAACCCTCACTGACTCCCACATCGACCAAACAAGACAACTGCCCTCCACTCAGCCAATTCACTTCACAACCTGAACACATCAGCCAAGTTTAGCCACGCAAACAAGCGCATCACGTAAGCCATATTCACTCAAACAGCGCTCCACTAGCAACTCACGCCATTAGCCAAGCCTCGCCACAACCCTTCTCACGTAAGCCACCAACCCTAATAACTACATCCCACAACGATGAATAATCAACACACAACCAATATTTCCTTCCTAAAATCGCCACAAATCAGCCAACCTTAACTGCCTAAATTCCATAGCCCCACTCAAGACCTTAACGCATCAGCCATCTGCCTTTAATTCACACGTAACTGCCAAGCAAATTCACGATAAAACCCTCAATTCACGTAGCAGCCTAGCCACCTTCAAAAGTCACACCAGTCCCATGCATACGTGAAACCAGTCCACAAAATACAGCCTCTAAATTGCAACCCAACCAGTCCAAATAACCCTCAAAACAGTCCTATAATTACCAAAAACAGTGACCCGAAAATACAACAAAAATGGCTGCGAAACGGAGTAAAAAATAGCAGCCCGAACAGCAAAACAGTGAGGAAAGATGTTGAGTTGCTGAACCAAAAGAGTTACAGATCATTCACTCTTCCAACGGACGTGTAACGCCTTTTCGTGAGATGACAAAAGAGGTTAGACCTGAGGGCACCTTTTATTTATTATCTTTCATTTATTTTAAAATATTATTGCATGAGAGTCGTTTGAGGCATGATGTGATTGTTGGATGAGCGGGATGTGTGTTCCCTTTTGTGATATATCGGATGGAAACCCGGACGTAAATTTTGTAGCCGATTCCAAATGGACAGTATTGCGGTCTGCACTCGGGATACAACGCCACGTACAACTTAAGATACACATATCTCGTCTCATCCAAGTTTGTATTTGAGCATGTTGTAGTTTATAGGTCGTTCATTTATTATTTTAAGCATGATTTAATTTTGTTTTGTTATTTAATTTCTAAGCATGATTATGTTATTTTTAAGCATGTTATTTTGATTAGTTTAGGTTTATGTTTGAATAGTGATTCATTTATTAATGGTTCAATATCCTCATTGTGTGATATCGTGTTTGCCATTCAAAGACCTACTTTCAAGCATGCAAACTTAGAATTGTTGGTTTCTATAATATGTCCCAAACAAAGATTAAGCATATGAAATACTATAAATGAATATATATAAAAGACTTGAAGCATGGCGGAATCATACTTACAAAGCTATGTGATGAAGAAGATGATCAAATGGTGGAAGCTCCAAGTGTTGGAAGATTCGGCCAAGAGGATGAAGAAGACTTGAAGCTCCAAGCTTTTGTATTCCAAGCTCTTTGATGGTTTCCCTATCACCTCTTTTGATCCCTTGCTTGTGCTAGCAAAAATGGAGAATAGAAGATCAAATCTTCCTTTGCCCTTCCATGGAGTTCACGGCAATGTGAAGAAATTTGAGAGAGAAAGAGTTTTGTGTAATTGATTTTGTTTTACCCCAAATCAATTTATATTTATGCCATAATTTTATTAAATTAATAATAAATCTATGACACAAACCATGCAATGGCTTAGAGTGTCAAACACTCAACTCCATGCAAAACATTTGAGTGTAATGCACACTATCACCAGGCAATGCCTTGAGTGTAATGCACACTATCACCATGCAATGCCTTATCAATTAAATAATGCATATAATGACAAGTGTCATGTGGGCCCCACACGTTTCCAAATGAAAGTGGGCCCACGTGCACTCACGCGTTCGGGTTCGATATTTCCGAAATACCGAGCTTACGTCGCGACGTTAATTAAACCGAATTTAAATAAATAATTGCGCCTGGCGAAATTATTATTTACGTCGCTAACGAATTAATTCTAATTAACTCGTATGCCCGAATTAAAATCTAATTTTAATTTCGCGTCGAAATCGAATTTCGATTATTATATCGAATACAATAATTTTATCGATTAATTCCAAATTAATCGTTCTCTCTCTAAATTAGGCACTTTATCCAAGATAAAGTTTCTCCGCAATTAATCCAAGATTAATTAAGTCCGAATCAAATATCATAGGTGAATCTTCAGGAAGCGACCCAAGAGATCTCCGGATATTTTGGCAGTAAATACGGTCGTCGGATAATCCGAACACGTACGTACCTCGTACTACGTCTTTACCGATTCACAAGACAAGGTTGGCTTCTAGCAAAGCGCCATGCCTACCCAATTCTCCAGAAATATTCTTATAGGAATATAAGATCTATATCAAGCGTAGTATACCGTAGTATTGCGTACATCGATCCAGTATCGGATGATCACATGTTAGGCCTGGGGCTGGAGATGTGTCTGCCCCGTACGAAACATATATCGGACATCAAGCAACCAGTCTCTTTAAATCGGACAATCCTGACCTGGTCATATTGTCCCGACGGTTGCAACCTTTTATAGAGTACTAGTTCTGTGTCCTGCGTGATCATCACCTCCATATGTCTGAAGTGATACTTCCATCTCGACATCACATCCAGTACACTACGATTCTCGATAAACCCATAAGAGGTGTACACAGAACCGGTTAAGGTCCCCAACCACCAAAACCAATGTTTACCGATTGTCGCAAGTACTAGCGATGTAAGTCTCAGGTTAAGACCATATACACCTACCCTGATGCGGCCTCCCATAGACACGCAGACATACTACCAATGGGATTCCGCGGGGTCTATCCAGAGCGAAGCTGTTTTCCGTACCATCGGTAAAACACAACCTCCTATCGCACTTGCATAAGTATCCAATACTTAAATATATGAGAACTATGCCGTTGTGCCCTCACAACGTGCACAAGCGCAATACTCCTATTCCGCATTATCGATGTCCGATCTCGATAATACTACGACTAGGGATATTTAATGATTAAACCTTTATGGATTGATACTGTCTCATATCATCTCAATCCGGTACTAATCATATGGACTTTCGCCATTTATATATCAAAGTAAATCATTACAAAACGGCAAAAGGCAATTTCATTATCACATAGTTAATTTTGTACAATAATACAATATCATTTACAAACAGTGACGCTATGGGACATAATGTCTAACAATCTCCCACTTGGCCTATAGCCAGTCACTCAAGCATCTAATGCCCGAACTATGTATTTGTCGTTCAAAAACTTGCTGAAGAACAGCCTTCGTCAGCGGATCTGCAATGTTATCATCTGATGTGACCTTCTCGACCTTTACATCGCCACGATGTATAATCTCCCGAATCAGATGGTAACGTCGAAGAACATGCTTGGACCGTTGATGATCGATCCGACTGCCGAGGCGAACGGTATCCGACTCATGTTGTCTCTCTCTTCCTGAGTCTTAGGACACATGTCCTTAGACAGAGAGGTACCACGTACCATTGGAACCAATCCCCTCTTGGATTGTTCCATGTTGAATCGCTTCAACACTTTATCAATGTATGTGCTCTGGGAGAGTCCAAGCAGCTTTCTAGATCTATCCCGGTAGATCTTTATTCCAAGAATAAAGGCTGCTTCTCCCAGATCTTTCATGGAGATTTTAATGAAAGCCAAGCTTTCACCGACGTTAGCATGGGAATGTCATTGCCTATAAGCAATACGTCGTCGACATAAAGGACAATAAAAGTAAGTGCTCTCCCACTAACCTTCTTGTATACACAAGGTCATCTGCGTTTTGCACGAAATCATATTCTTTTATGATCTCATCAAAACGCTGATTCCATGACCGTGATGCTTGCTTCAATCCATAAATGGATCGATTTAACTTACAAGCCTTGTTTGCAAGTCTTGGCACGATAAAACCGTCAGGCTGTTGCATATAAACATCCTCCAAAAGGTTTCCGTTAAGGAAAGCGATCTTAACGTCCATCTGCCATATCTCGAAGTCGAAATATGCAGCTATTGCAAGCATTATCCGAATGGATTTAATCATGGCAACGGGTGAGAAGGTTTCGTCATAATCAATACCGTATTGTTGACGATACCCATTCGCTACAAGCCTAGCTTTGTACGTTTGTACGTTGCCATCCATGTCGATCTTCTTCTTGAAGATCCATCTGCATCCAATAGGCTTTACGCCTTCTGGTGCATCAACCAGTGTCCAAACTTGGTTGGCGTACATGGAATCCATCTCGGACTTCATGGCTTCTCGCCATAAAGCGGAATCGATATTTTGTATCGCTTCCTCATACGTAGCCGGCTCATTATCCTCAATAAGATTAATATCTACATGAGGTGAGATCAGGAACCCATACCTCTCAGGTACTGTTCTGACTCTCTCCGACCTACGCGGTCCTTGTGTATGTGAAGTTTGTGGTACAGACTCATCCCGGACGGTCTGTTATTGTTCCGTCGTTGATTCATTGCCAGGAACAGTATCACTTGGATCTTCATCGAGTTCTACTTTCCTCCCACTTACCACTGCATTTATAAAATCCTTCTCAAGGAAAAATGCATGTAGAGCAACAAATACTTTGTTCTCTTGCGGGTGATAGAAGTAATATCCTTGGGTTCCCTAGGATATCCTACGAAAAGGCATTTATCAGATTTGGGTTCAAGTTTGGTACCTTCCAACGTTTAACATATGCCCAGCATCCCCAGATCTTCAGGAAGAGAAAACCTGGTTTCCTTCCTGTCCATATTTCATACGGAGTCTGTTCAACAGACTTCGACGGTACCTTATTCAAAATAAGTATAGCACTGTTTAATGTGTATCCCCAGAAGGATATTGGTAGCTCAGTGCGACTCATCATTGACCTTACCATGTCCAACAAGGTGCGGTTTCTCCGTTCGGACACACCATTTAATTGCGGTGTTCCAGGAGGAGTCCACTGCGAAAGAATACCAAATTCTTTCAAGTAATCTTGAAACTCATAACTTAAGTATTCCCCACCACGGTCTGACCGTAATGTCTTAATACTCTTCCCTGTTTGTTTCTCCACTTCGTGTCGAAACTCTTTGAATTTCTCAAAAGTTTCCGACTTGTGTCTCATAAGATACACATAACCGTAACGAGATGCATCATCTGTAAAGGTTACGAAGT